>QLPD01002699.1:0-25928 GCA_003314085.1 Hymenopellis raphanipes
GCTGGAATGCGTGGTCGATGCCCTGGGCGGCGAGATCGCGTAAGTTTTGTTGCTCTATATTCGTTGAATGTACTGAACATCAAGTGTAGATACGCCGGAGAGATCATGCACGGAAAAGTCAGCCAAATACGTCACGACGACCGGGGCTGCTTCAAAGGTATCCCACAGAGCATCAAATCGACGCGTTATCACTCCCTCAGCGCTGCCCATACCTCTTTACCCGAAGATCTCGCCATCTCGGCCACGACTGAAGAGTCGGGCGTCATCATGGGCATCCGCCATCGAAAATACACGATTGAAGCCGTTCAATACCACCCTGAGAGTATCCTCAGTGAAGGCGGCGATGATCTAATGCGTAACTTTTTATCCCTCCGCGGCGGCACTTGGGAAGAGAATCCTGAATCCAAAGTGCTAGACTCTTCCCTACCTCCTTTCCTTGTCGAAACCGCGTCCAAAAACGGATCAAAACATTCACACAAGCTACCTTCAATCCTGGAGAAAATCTACACTCAAAGATTAGCAGATGTCGCTCACGCAAAAGGAACGGCTGGATCGACTATGGCCGATCTCCAGACTCTTCATTCCCTAAATATCGCGCCACCACTGATACCCTTCGTTCCCCGACTCAAGGAAGGTGTCAAAGACCACCCAGCACTCATTGCCGAAGTAAAGCGCGCCTCACCGTCGAAGGGACCAATTTCCATATCCACATCTCCCGCCAGTCAAGCACTGACATATGCGCTGTCTGGCGCCAACACCGTATCCGTCCTCACTGAACCCAAATGGTTCCTGGGTAGCCTTCAAGACATGCTACACGCACGTCTCAGTGTCGGTAATCTTCCCAACCGCCCCGCCATTCTTCGCAAAGATTTCATCCTGAGTCGTTATCAAGTTCTCGAGTCGCGCATCTGGGGCGCTGATACCTTGTTACTCATCGTCGCCATGCTTCCAGAGCTCCTTCTGCGCGATCTATACAAGTACAGTGTGGAGCTCGGGATGGAGCCTCTCGTGGAGGTGAACAACGCAAAGGAGATGGAACTGGCGTTATCACTCCCTGCCAAAGTGATTGGTATCAATAATCGGAATTTACATGATTTCAAGGTTGACATGGACACAACGAGCCGGCTGCTCGATATGGCTAAAGGGCATGATGTCGTTTTGTGTGCTCTCAGTGGCATCTCGAGTGCGGCAGAAGTCAATAAATACGCTTCACAGGGTGTTGGGGGCATCCTGATTGGCGAAAGCCTGATGCGCGCCAAGGATCCCGCTGCATTCATTCGACAACTCTTCACCATTCCTCCCCGACCTGCTTTGCAGCCTCCACGCTGGTTCGCCACATCCCCTCTGGTCAAAATATGTGGTGTGCGGTCGGCCGACGAAGCGCTAGCTGTCGCGAAAGCAGGTGCTGACATGCTGGGAGTCATGTTCGCTGAAAAGTCCAAGCGCTGCGTCACTCTTGATGTTGCTCGCCAGATCAGCGAGTGTATCCGCTCGTTGCGGTTCGCAGCAGGACCCGTTGATGCTTTGCTTCCTGAAGAGGAACTGAATACCCCTTGGTTCACCTCCCACGCGAACCGCCTTGCGTCGAGCGCGTCTGTGCCGCTCGTGGTGGGCGTCTTTCAGAACCAACCACTTTCTTTGATTTTGAGTGCGGTGGCGCAGTGTCAGTTGGACGCGGTACAGCTGCACGGCTCTGAGCCTGTAGAGTGGGCGAGGCAGATACCCGTGCCGGTTATCAAGGCCTTCCACGTTGGGCGCGCAACGGGTGTGGATGGGATAACGCGGGGCGGGTCTCACCAGTTTGTGTTGTTGGACAGTATGCGCGACGATGACAGCGGGGTCAGCGGTGGATCGGGCAAGGTCATGGACTTGGTGTTTGCGAAGAGCGTGGTGGATGCAGGGGAGATTGTACTTGATGGTGGGGCGTCGTATAAGGTTGCGGAGGCTTCGCCGGTGGTGGAGCAGGAGGACACGTTGAAGCCTGTGGAGGCTGCTGTTGAGGATGGAGATTCGGCGGTGGTTGCTGAGACTTTGACTCCTCCTGTGGTGGACCCGTCTGTGGCTGATCCTCCTCCGACGCCAACGCCGTCGATAAGATCTATGACACCGACGATATCGAAGTATCCGCTTCCTGTCATTCTTGCGGGTGGTCTTACGCCGGAAAATGTTGTTGAGGCTTTGGAGCAGGTTCATCCTTGGGCCGTTGATGTTAGTGGAGGTGTCGAGACAGAGGACGGCAGTGCGAAGGATCTTGAGAAGGTCCGGGCTTTTATTCAGAATGTTAAGGGTATTTCGACTCGGAGGCTGTCTGGGAAACAGACATCTGAAGACTATTAGAGTAGAACGATGTTTATCTAACTTCTTTGATTACTTTCGACTTGAAACCTTGCATACATACACTGGAGCACAGCTAGCTAGCATACAACGAATGTCCAGTCTACGAAATATTGTAAACTAGGTCAGCTATTCTGCTGAACTGGACATACGACATGTCACTGGTAATATCATCTTCCCAGTGCTCAAAATCCTCCGGGTTAGGTCTACCATTCTTTACCATCATACATGACATCCACTTCAATCCGATACCGCCAAGCCCATAAATCGTGTTGTACTGTGTGCGGTCGAAGAGGCCCTCGATATATTCTACAAGCTCGTCCTTGACCTCCTGTTTCCCAGCATCAGTGTACTTGCTTGGCCGCTTCACCACGGCGATAAGCAGCGGGTTGCGAACCCCACCAGCGTGGCGGACGATGATGTGTTCATTCTGGTGGTCGATGACGTATCCGCGGGAGGAAGGAAACCATTCGGCCAGGAGGGCAGTGTAGGTGGGATGGAAGTTGTCCTCGAGGGCGTCGTTGCCGAGGGCAGCCGCGTATTGGGCCTCCTGCTTGATGGTAGCGTTGTATGACATCGAGGATGCAATCTTAGGAGAGAATTTCTGTCAGGTGTCTGAGCTCACTTTTTCTAAAGAGCGAAAAGCTGGGAGTTAAACGACAAATTAAAAGAAGCGACAAGAAATACGAACCTCTTCACTGCCAATAAATGATGATGGCAAGCAAGTGAGGAAAGTAAGTCAATGAGATTCAGAAAAATCACATGAGACGAATATACACTGTAGGTAACGGGTAACCCAAGTCCTTCGAGCAAGCGCAAGCGCGCTAGACACCTGACACAGATGGGGAAATTCGAAATCAATCAGAATGGAAACCAGTAATCGAATATAGGACGTAGGTTGTACAATGAAATAGAGAGAAGAATTCGTGATATCGCTGTGAGAGGCTAGTGGAACCAAATGTATGGTAGTTGACCTCGCTATCCTAAGAGAACGACGCCGGTAACTCTCTAAAAACTTGAGAAATATAATAAAAATTAAGGAAGTGAAATAAACGCACCCTATCACAGCACCAGCATCGACGCGAGTCTTGCCATCTGCGCCGTAAGAGTTCACCATCGCGCTCGGAGAAAACTTGCGTTCCAACTCCCCTTTCGTCTTGACCCTCTGTGGCACGCTAAGAAACTCAGAAGGTACAGGAATAGCCTGCATTTCCTTCACAGAGTAGGTCCGACCGCTGAGATCCGCAAAGCAGCAGACAAATTTGTGTGTTTGGCCCTTGGAGTCGTCGTAGCGGACGATGCTGGCTGGCCCACCTGTTTCTGATTCGACGAAGCGGAGTAGGGACTTGGTTGCCTCTCCAGGGCTGTTAGAGGATTGATAGATGTCTAGAGCATCGTCCTCGAGCTCGTAGCCGATGAAGACAACGGGGAATCCGCCCATGATGTCAACTTGAGCGTGGAAGTGAAGGACAAGCGATAAGACGCTGAAGCCTTTTGAGGTTGAGGTGTCTGATCGACTTGGTGTAAACAGTGCTAAGACAGGAGGACCAAGGTTACATCAACGTTGATGTCGGAGATAATAATAACTGGTGTCGAGCCGCATTGAAGTCCTGAAGGTTCTTCAACTTGAAGGTGGCGAAAAGTGTGCTTTTGGCAAGCAAGACAGATGACCTGACATTGCCGAGAGGTAAACGGGGAAGGAGTGCAGCTGAATGTCGGTGGAGAAAGGCATGCCATGTCGCGAGCGTGACAATTTGGTCACGATCACATGTTGTTACGAGTGGCAGAGTAAAACGACATGACACTCTCGGATTCTCGGTCCGAATAACTTGGCCAGTGTCTGTGACGACGACGAACTGGTTCAGTACTCCGTCGCCGCCTTCATGGTGAGGATATCCGATGGCGACCGTTGAAATTCCGCCTTGCGCGACGCGCCTTCCCCGAAAGTCTGACAAAGGTAAACGGCCGTCTCCCAAAACTCGCACTTCCCTTCCCCTCCCCGAGCCGTCAACGGATGGCAAACCGCCTCCAGCCAATGCTCCTATGTCGCCCGCGAAAAACGCAGCGCTGAACTTGCTACCGAATCTTCTCTTGTCGTCTGTTCCGACTACACCCCAGAATACTACAGGTGTAAAGAAAGGTGACAAGGCGCCTCTGATGTCCGCGAAAGACCCTCTGTCGATACCGATAATGTCAGTCAACTTTCGCCGGTTTGTGTCCAAGGTTGGCGCCGTATTTTGGATGCAGGACCGGGTGGAAGAGATCGTGATGTGGAGGCGGGGATGGAAAGTGACATCGACGTGGATGGCCGCGTATGCTTTTCTCTGTGAGGCCTCCAGTTCGCGTCGTGTGAGCTGCTCTGACTTGACTGCTAGGCTATTTCCCTCGACTGCTTTTCCTCCTTCCGCAAATCATCGTCATTGGTATCACACTGGCGACATACAAATATACGCCAGCCATGTCTGCTGCATCGTTATTAGATCCCCCTGCGGCGCCGGATCCAGCAGATACAGCCTCGGAAGGCTCGGTCGACTGGCAGGGCAATATTCAAGCAATCCAAAATTTGATGGGGTTATTGTGGGTACAAGTTCATAATTCACATGCCAGTAATCTCACTCTTCTCTAGTTCAGATGGCTACGACGCAGTCTACCCTTTCGTCCTCCACATCACCCACAGAACACCCTACACCCCCTACATATTTACGGCCCTTGTTCTGAGTCTCATACCCGGCATCATACTCGTCTCCCTCCCATACCTCCCTCTTCGAGCTATATGTCTATTTGGAGGACTAGCCCCATTCGTTGTTACCAATCCTTACATCCAGTACTGGATTGCCACCTTGATGAATCTCCTGCATAGCGACACGGACCTGAGATGGCTTCGCCAGAAAGCTGGTCTCGACACAAAGCTTCCTCTCGTCAGCTTCGCGCAGCGGTTCCTCGATGATAACAATCTTACTGATGCCTGCTGGACTGCACCGAAACGCGAGGTGGAGCTCTTTGAGAATGAGAGGCTGGTGAGACCGTCTGGCGCTGACGCACAAGTTGACGAATCGGCTTGGAGCAAGGCCAACTTGCACAGTGATGAGCGCACCGCCTGGACGCGCAGACAGGACGGGTGGAATGATGGGTCCGTGAGGTAAACACTCATCTTCTTCTATTGCGCTCCGCTAACTCTGGGCTTCCTCAGCAGCACGAATTTGACGTTCTCGCTGGATCAGGGATGGGCTTTTGTGGAGACAGAGGATTGGCGGCTGGACGTGGATGCGTCGTGGAATCCGCAAGGTGGGGATGCGAATGGGTGGGTGTATACGAATGGGTCGTGGCTTGATCCGAGACCGTATTTCTATAAGGATGCGGCGGTTACGAGGAAGCGGAGATGGACAAGAAGGATATGGTATGATGTGTCAAAGGTCTGATGTTGTGTGTATTGTACTTGTAATATTAGGAGGGTGTACTGTTTCTTTCACACCGCAACGATGAATGCTGCTGCAGCCTCGAATATGAATTTTCAGGAGCGGGTTAAGTAAGTACCAGCTTCTATGCAGAGTAGTAGTAGAGACTACAGAACTTCACCAGATAATTATACCCAGAATGGAGACGAGAGATCAAGCAATCACGGTACCGTTCCGCGCCACGCGCCATCACTTGACCAACTTCGGTTTGTCACCCAACTCTCGTCCTGCCATCATTACGCGAATGGCGCATACCATTCTCCCTATCCCGGTCCCTCCCAACCACTCACGTCCACCACTACAACTATGGGCTTCTGGATTGAACAACTTTGGGCAACTGGGCATGGGCGAAGGCGTCAGCGACACAAGTGACAAGTTGAAGAGAAATCCATGGGCCGAAGAAGGCCTCACTTCAAGCCTCTTTGGCTCTGAACCAAATGCCGGGTTTGAAGCTATCGCGGCAGGCGGAACGCATATACTCCTTCTCGACGAAAACGGAGCCGTTTGGATTCACATTTCTTTCTTGCGACCTGTGGCTAATGCACGCTTCAGGTATGGGTGAGTGGCAGCAATGACGATGCGGCACTAGGTCTACCTGTAGACAGCGACATTCTGTACACCCCGGAACGCGTCCAAGCCCTTTTAGATGAAAACTTCCGTGCTGTCCGGATTGCGGCTGGAAGTACAGTCTCAGCAGCTATAAGCTCTGAAGGCGAACTTCGTGTCTGGGGCACCTTCAAGGTCTGGGGCACTTCAGAGCCTGTGTGTCGAGTCATATAACTGGTTCACTTAGGATAGCAGAGGCCCTCTAGGATTCTCAACTGGACTGAAGCATCAATTCAACCCTTCGCCACTCCTGAAATTTCCGCAGAACCTCGAAAAATTCGTCTCTGTCGTAGCTGGTGGACATCATCTGATTCTTCTCACTTCCTACGGCAACGTCTACTCGTGCGGCGCGGGCGAAGTTGGCGAACTCGGGCGTAAAGTCCCAGAGCGACGCCGAATCAATGGTACCACGCCCGAAAAAGTCATACTTGGTACCCGACGGCGAAAGGCGACGGTCGTCGGCGCCGGAGCCCACACCTCTTTCGCTGTCGACACCGAAGGAGCCGTCTGGGGCTGGGGCCTTGATAACAACGGCGAGACTGGCACCGGAGGCACCAGCCGACGAAGCGATGCCATCGTGTTCACACCCACACGCGTCATCGGCCTTAGCGAGGAGGAACTAAACGGGGACCGCGTCGTGCAGATTTCGGGCGGCTCTAATCATTGCCTCTTTCTCACGTCCAACGGGCGCGTCTTTGCATGTGGACAGTGTGACGTCGGGCAGCTTGGAGTTGCCCAGCCGGAGGACGTTAAATGCGTCTCTGTCCCCGTCGAAGTCCCGATGCCGGATAGCTGGCAGGACGATCCTGTGGTGTCTATCTCTGCGAGCTCGCGCGGAGGGATGGCGATTACCGCGGCTGGCGCTTTGTATGCTTGGGGCGAAGCGAACAGCGGGGAGCTTGGATTGGGCCCTGATGAGGTTAATGCGGACTCGCCACGGGTGGTGGTGCGCCGTACTGGTGGGCTTTGGCGCGCTGAGGCTGTTGCATGTGGCGGAAATCATACTCTCTGTCTACTTCGGAAAAGAGTCTAAAGTCCTTCACGTATGCCGGGTCGGTTCTCTTGAACTTTTCCCCTAATGCCGCTTTATGGTTCAGGTCTTCGGCGGTGGCCATATGTCGTTCTTTTGCTATCAACGCTCAGCTTTGAATAGGTATCATGCTTTCTAATCAAACACAATTTGCATATGAATTCGCGAACATCTTACCTTGGCCATAAGACTGGGAGTCACATAGTGTTCTGTTCATCCCTTGACAGAGAATATTTGCATTCCTTGGAATGAAAGATACAAGATAATTTACAAATACAGTATTGTTCTGATGTCCCAGTTCAGTTCAAGTGTTCGCCGGTCGCGCCTAGAACATTATAATGTCGTCGTTAACAACATCTGAGTGATTGAATCTCAGATCTCATTTGCCAGTCCATTGTCCACAATGAAGACTGCGTTTCCTTGACGCCACTTGGGGGTTCTCGCGCCTGTATAGGGATCGCGTTGAGTCAAAAGTCTTCACATCAAGAAAACTTGGTCCAAGGTCATGGGCTTCCGAGCCTTGTCGCCGCAAGGAATCGAGCGTCCTCCACTGATGGCGCCGTTGCCATCTTGCCTCCAGAATCATTAGGTTTCGCATTAATATTACTACTACTAGATACATGCGAAGTGCTGTTTGAATGTATACATTCTTTGCGCATTGCTATAAACTGCTGTGAGAGAGATAGAAAAAGAAGGCTCGTTCATCCAGGCAGAGTAGTGCACAATGGAGAGAACTGGGACTGTCTAATTGGTCCTGACTCATATATACTGCCGCCGATGAGTATCTGCAAAGCATTGCCACTGGACAACGGATATTAACCAATGGAGTGCTCAACGCCAACGACGTTCTTGCCTTTTTTGGAGCCTGAACTTTGATGCGCCACATAAGGACCATCAACTTTGACCGCCGTCAGAACAATGGACGGTTATCCCAATTTGGGTCCATTGTTGTTGTTGCACAGCCCTGAACCCCCCTTACATATAAAAGGACGCGCATCTCAGCGTGGCCCCCCATTCTTGTTTGTGTCCACACCACCATTATTCCCACGCACTCACTCTCATTCATTGGCTCGCTCACGACCACCAAGGACGACACGACAACGCCTCAATTTCGATATTACGCAGGCCGACTGATCTACCTGGCGCGCTGCAGCAAGTGCCGACACCCGACTCGATTCTGTGCGTGCGTTTCTTAACTGCTTTGGTCAGGTCAGTGGCTGATAAACTTAGACTCACCCGCCTCAAGAACACCATCGGCTGGCCGCCTCACGAATAGCTCCGCAAGTCGACCACTCCGATCCTCAAGCCACAATTTAGCCGCAAGCCGACCCGACGACACGCTCTCCCGCAAGTCGACCATCTCTACGCGGCGATTTCGACACTGGATTCCACAAGCCGACCGATGACACGTTCGTCCCGCGAGTCGACCGCTCACGTCTCGATCCTCAAGACACGATTTACCTTTGATTCCGGAAGTCGACCGATTCTTCTCTACGTTTTTTCCGACTCTTGCTCCCACAACTCGACCGACGGCCGGCTACTATCCTGCAAGTCGACCCGCTCATAACCACAACACGGCCGATTCTCAAGCACGACTCGCAGCTTCGATTCCACAAGCCGACCGCCTCTACGCCACACTTTCGGATCCACAAGCCGACCGACGACAAGTTTATCCTGCAAGTCGACCGCTCCCTCCTCTAGCATCCACAAGCCGACTCGACTTCCTCAAGCACGATTTCTTCAGATGAAGACGAAGACTGCGACGCGCTAGATGGACGAACGACCTGTCGCAACTTCTATGACAGACCGACTTTATGAACACGACAACTGACGCACCGACCGACGACATGCTCTCCCGCAAGTTGACCGCCTGTACGCCACACTCTCGAATCCACAAGCCGACCGACACGTTATCCCGCAAGTCGACCGCTCCCTCTGCCTCAATGTGAACGAAATTCGCATCCACAAACCGATTCGACTGCACGATTTCTTCGAGTTCGACCCTACTTCCACGACGAGGCCGACGATGATCTATTGTGACGCGCTCGAGGAACGAAAGATTCTATGGACGAACGACTTGACGAACAAGACGACTGACGCGCCGAATTTCAAGATGAGGGCTAGAGGTGAGTGTAATCAGTTCCATCACAAGATTTCTGAGCACTATCACAGGATACGTCCTAAGTGCGAAGAAGGTGAAGTTGTTCTTTGATTCCAGTCAGATTCAGCACTAATCCCCGTTATGTTAAGGTGCGATTGTCTTCATCAAGTCGTTGGTGGGCGGCCAAATATTGGTGGAGTCTGCAATAGTACACCGTTTCTGCAGTAGTGTCGTCTCGCTTTCATAGAATTCATGCTCACTTGTTAAGTTGGAGTCGTCCAGTATGAGATAGTGTATCGTGAGCGTAAGAACCGTCCGAAAACGAAAGCTCCTTCGCATTTAAGAACCAGGCGCGGCAGTAAGGGTGGTCCAAAATTCACATTCACAGCCAGTCCGGTGTGGAAATGTTTGAAACGCGAGTAGTCCAAACAGATGTTGAGCTCGCCGTGCGTCTGATATACTATCTGGGCCAGATTAATACCTATGAGCATGAGCGATGGTAGCGTTGTGTAGTTGCAAGCTGTGGTCGCGGGAAGTCAAAGGGCAAATGCCGGCGGCAACTCGATCGTCAGTTGGCTCTTACCGCCATGGTCCAAGGGCTTGCTTTGGTATTTCTACTTCTGAGCTACTTCTCCTTCGTTTCCTGTAACACTGAGATCATCAACTTTGGCGTGGAGGACGAAGCACCTTCTTTAACGTATGTCGCGCTACAAACTGGTGAGATGAATTGACTGACATTCATCAGACCAAACCAATTCCCCGTCGTGCTCAGTGCAGGCGCCAATGAAATAGAGTCGGTTATTCTTTTGAATGGGACTGTTGAAGGGAGAGACGCAGGGGATCTCTGGTTCTCTCTAGATACCGGTAGTTCGTGGACCGCGTATGACAGGTTTACTCTCAGGATATCTTGGGCTGCCAGTGTATGTTGATTTCTCCGCTACTGTATGATTTTTCAAGGCTCTGTAGTATCCAACAGACTTCTCTATCACTCTCTACAAACCACCAGAGTCTTCTCTTGGACGCGTCAAATACGCGCACATACACGCGGTTCATTCGGGTGTATTTACCCCACCTGTTGAGCGTGCCTCGGAGCCACTGCGCGTTCCGTTCACTATCATTCTTGAGCCCTTGGTTCTTGGTGTTCTCCCCCTGTCTGTTCAGCCTATCCTTGTTTGCCTTGGGGTGATCCTGCTTGGCGCTATACTTGTTACACCCAAAATTCACACGGTTTTGGCGAAGATGGCGATGGAGGCTAGGAAAGAGAGTGTATTGAAGGCTATGAAGAAGAAGTGAGATGCTTCTGGTTAGTGGATCACAATTATCAGATTCATGATGCCTACGCGATGCTGATGCTCCCAAACCAGCATTATTCTAGGCTGCGCCATATGCTCTCATTCACGACATGCTGGTTTCTCTATCAACGATGATGGTGGGTCCGAGTCCCCACTTCTTTCCGGTCTTTCTCTTTTGAACGGAGGACTTCCGGGAAGACTTGACTACGCAGGAAGTCACTCGATGTTACCATCTTGACGCTGGTTTCACTGGGCAGTTCTTCAGTTGGTCTAGACAGGTATGCGATGTGATACTGTTCGATGACCATTGAATCGTCAACTTTGTAGATATCAGTACCGCCTCACTTCGTATTGTCATGGTCATAGTTACTGTTCCGGCTTGATTCACTCTTGTAATGCTTGGCAACACACGTCTAGATGTATATACAAGCTCTGTTAATGATCCTATCCACCTTGAGATAAGCGCCAGAACAGAGTAAACAAGATGCAAGGCTGATCGTGGAGCGCGATGCCGGCAAATAAATAAGGGCGTGTTCTTCTGACGATGACCACGATGCTCATTTAGCACCCCGTTGTCCCGCACAGCGCGCTCCATGCCACCCAGGTATCTGCCGCCATACTGCAACGCCCAAATGCCATGGACAACTGCCCTCTATCTACCCGTTCCTGGCCGTCACCGCGGCCGGCTGCGTATCCCGATTCTGAACTTTGCCGGCCTCCACCAGTGGACGCTCGCGCGCTACGGCAGGCGGAAAGGCTGCTGGCTGCTGTGCTTCCTGTATTTGACTCTTTTTCTCGGAATCTATGCTGCGTGCCAAGCCCTGTTCCGCGAGGTACCCACACTTGTCTTTCGACGTCAAGATTTGCGCCGAATATGGCAGTGGGAGGTTGCCAGCGGGCATTATCCGACGCGGCATTCTCGTATGTAGACGAGTAACGTCTTCTGAGCTTTGTTGACTCCCGGATAGCACCCAGAAAGCTGGATGTTAAACTGATTCAGAACCCGTCCTTGCCACCCATCGGACCAAAACGGATATATCTCAATATCGAGAGCTTGCCACCGCAAGTGGCATACCCACCACGTCCATTGCGTGGGAGTATTGCCGACCTCGATGTTCTCATGGACTACTGCGACGTGTCGCAGAATATGGCACGTTAATCTAACTTATCTGTTCAGATTATTTATTCATGATGTCTATGATAGTATGTGCGCGACTGTCTCGAAGTCTTACGCGTTGGCGCAGGCCTTGACATTGATAACCGTGTCGAGAGACCAGTGCCTAAAGAGTGGCAGTACGTCTTTATCGAAGAAGACTCTGTCGCCGCCACGAACGTGCCACTCCCGGCCAGCTCTGATGTGGAGTTCGAGAAGAGCCCCATAGCGGATTGGGAACCTTCCCCGATTTCCCTCCCTCCAGTCAAACTTGCCCCTGCGTCATCAACATCCTGTGACCCAGATGATCCTCGTATATTCCATATGTACTGGACCGGCGAGTTCACAGACAAACCCTACTTGAGTATCCTCTCCTTTCTCTTCACCCAGAACACTGGCATGCACCTCCACAACTACGGCTCTGAGGATCCGTGTCGCCCGCAACTCTGGATGTGGATAAACCCCCTCCCAGCATCTCAGGAGCCGCACGAAAGTGCTCCGATGGAGATGCTCCAGAGCCTTCGAAAGAACGTGTGGTCGGCACCCTTCCTCCACCCCCGATTCCAGCGCGTCGTGCAATTTAAGTTCTGGAATACCACAGAGCAGCTTGATAGCCTGCCAGAGCTTAGAGATGACTGGCGGAGTGTCGAGACGTTGTTCAAGTCCTTTGGCAAAGCTATTGCTATTCCGGAGAATGAGGAGCCCAAGAAAGGCTCGAAGGACTACGACCGCCTGTCAGTCATCATGTCTGATATGGTGCGTTTCGTGTTATGCCAGCGTTACGGCGGTGTGTACTTGGACGCGGATATGCTCTTCCTGCGTGACTGGGAAGAGCTCTGGGGATGGCGCGGTTCCTTCTCCTACCGCTGGTCCTTCCACACGCGCTACAACACCGCCATATTACGTCTGAGAAAGGGTTCTGCGCTAGGAACGTTCCTCCTGAGGACCGCACTGAAGAACGAGCTGGATTTCCATCCGATTACTGTGAGCAGGTATCTGAAGGAGGCGCATCTTGATGGACTGCTGTATCGCATCCCGGACGCGCTGTTCGATCCGGCGTGGATGAATGGGGACGGATATCAAAGGGACCGCCCACCCCAGCCGTATTTCAAGTCGTTTGCGGATTTCTTTGATGCGCCGTCGCCGGGGGGCGCCACGCCGCAAGCGCTGGGGTTTGATGGCTTTTTCAAGGGCGCGTTTACGTATCATTTCCATAACTCTTGGTGTGTGCATTTCTCCTCTCCTCCGCGGATTGAAGGCTGATTTGTGGGTATGTAGGTGGAAAGTGGTCGACCCAGGACAGAACTGGCCGAATCTCGGACCGCAGTTTGCTGGGTCGAGAAGACCAGGGGGTTTGACGCATCCTTCGAGGACGCCGCGAGATTTGAGCTGGGCGACAGTGTTGAAGAGGACATTTGAGGCATATGTGAGGGGGGAGAGGCCCAATATGTATGGGGAGTGGATAATGTGGTGATTTTTTACCAGTGTATGAGCATATAACTTACTTAGTGCTTAGAGTATAATGTATAGCTATCTTGTGTATGTTATGATAGGTTTGCTTTTTTAATTGTCGTTTTTTGCTGTGTACGCAAGCAGAAACTAGCTAGGTAACCAGTTTCCACGATTACCGCACAACCTTGGAACTTGTGCCGCTAGCGCGCACATTAGGCCACGGCGGACGTTTTCCTAATCGGCGCCTGTTGTCTTGCACGTTCTTGGAGTTCGATAATTGGAGCGCCATACTTGCGTCATTTCGTTGTGTCTCTTCTCCCCCACTTTGGCCAGTACAGAGCTTTAGTGTCTATTCCAGCCTCATGGACCTTCGGCTCCGAAAACAAACTTGAATTCGGATCCGGGTTCACCTGCTTTCGCGCCACGCGGTTACCACTGCTCCTTCTGATGTTCAATGTTACTGCCCAGTTACCGCCACTTCCTAAACTTTCCGAAATGCACGTTGAGGACTGAGCAGTCTCACAATGGGGAGTTCTTCGGATCAGCAAGGTTTCTAGATGCCCCTTCAACTCATCCTTCATGCCCATGTTTCTTCGTCTAGCTCTCAAACTTGGCATAGTGCATTGACTCTGAGTACCAAGCGAGACATCGTCTAGGAAGAGAACATAGCATGTGCCGATTTGCGGACTAGGCCATCGTTCATCCCCGCGACGCGTGGTACTTACCTGCTTCGCTCTCAACATCGATCGCGATGTTTCGGGGGGAGTCCTTTAATAATATTCCCAACGGCGCCGACGTCTGCGTTCCCGTCAGAGCTGGGAGATTCGTCGTACTTCCATTGGTGGCGCATAACAGATTTGAATGGCGTTTAAATGATGTTGATCCACATGTGTGACTTGGGAGTCCTTGCATAAGACGCTCTATTGCGTGATATACTCGTATACGGGAGGTGTTGTACGTGTTACAGGCCAAGGACAGTCGAATCTTGCCGTTTTAAGGTCACCGGTATCAGATATGCGCAATCTGATAAAGCTTTTCGGCGATGATTGAATGTCTGATCTTATCAGATATCAAATTGCGCAAGGGGTTGTACACCAAAGTTGGCCCTTCGCAGTCATGGTCGACGAAAACTACTGTGTCCGCATGTTGGTTCCGAGCTTTGGGTTCTTAAGCTTGTTTGTGGATGATTTCGCGCTCCTCTCTCCTCTTAACCGTCTTTCTCGCCTTGCCGCATCTTCAAACTGGGTTCGCGAATCTCGCTAATCCCACAGGCGTCGGCATCAATGGGCTTTGACACTCGACAGCTCCTGTCTGATACGCGGCCTCCAGAAGTGCCCTCCGTTGAATCTCCGCAGGCGTACTTTCACAAGGTCGCTAATCTCAAGGGCGTTTACTGTGTGGCCCTTAACCGACCAAAGGCGAAGAATGCTATCAGCACTACCATGTTACAGGTAGGCTTCAACCCTTGTCCGAACGAATACATACTCTGAGCACTCCCCAGGACATCGAGGATGCTCTAAACCAAGCTGTAGCCGAACCAATGTGAGTTCCTTCCCGTAACATTGTCAAAACCTCCGTAGTTTCTCATGAACACGAAAATAGCCTCACTGTCCTAATCTTCTACTCCTCAACACCGGGTTCCTTCTGTGCCGGCGCCGATCTCATCGAGCGCCGCTCCATGAGCGACGAGCAAGTGCGCGACTTTCTCACTCGCCTGCGCCTCGTCTTCAGCCGCATCGAAAACCTAGCCTTTGCAACCATATGCGCCATCGACGGCCCGGCGCTCGGGGGAGGTCTAGAGCTCGCTCTGACCTGTGATTTCCGAATATGTGGTGTGTTGTGCTTTCAGCAGCTTCTACAAGGAAGCTTGACATACGATTATAGCCCGCGATGTAACCAAAATAAGCTTCCCAGAAGTCCGACTGGGTATCATTCCCGGGGCGGGCGGTACTCAACGTGCTCCGCGTCTCATCGGTGTCACCAAAACCAAGGAATTGATCTTTACTGGACGTTCGTTAACTGCGCTGGACGCATTAGAACTAGGTAAATTGTTTCTCAGGTGTTCGACGTGCTTCACCTTAACATTGTTGGACAGGTTTGGTTGATTATGTTTCCGACGCGTCTCAGACCGCGTTTGAACGCGCCTTGAAACTCGCAGAGGAGATGGCGCACAGTGGTGAGTAGTCCGATTAGAATTTTGATCCATGACCTTCATCATCCATATATCAGCCCCTCTTGCGCTACGAGCTGCGAAGCTCGCCATCTCTCGGTCATGTGAACTGCCACTGGAGTCTGCGTTGGACCACGAACGGAGATGCTATGAGCCGTTGTTGCAATCGAAGGACCGTATCGAAGCTTTGGACGCGTTTCGGGAGAAAAGGAAGCCGATGTTTATTGGAATGTAAAAGCAGTCAAGCGTCAGTGCTGGTATCATTTCTGCATATTTCTCCGTAGGACGGTTTACCTGGATCGATACGAAGATTTCACCCATATCTCTTCTACAGCTCGTGTGGTCGTTGTGAATTAATTACAAGGCTAATTGAGGACATCGTCTCTTTTGAATCGCAGCTGAACACCATGAGATGCGAGCAGGGTATCTACATATTAATACATCCAAAATATACATGATCCAATAACAAACTACATATCATACTTTTTGAGAAACTTGCCGTTCAACTTGAACCGGTCATAGTATTTCCGACTACACACCTTGGACCCGCCTACCTCAGCCCTCAAGTAGATAAGCTCTTTCCATGACACGCGAAATGCGAAGGCCTCGGAATGCTCACTAAAACAGCTGTACGCGCAAGACGCCATCACTGTATTCAAGTGATATCCCGGTGTCACGACTTCGAGAACGCCATCGAATTCGCGGAAATTCCGAGAGCAAGCTAGAACGTCCTGCTCATAGGTGGCGCTTTTGATATTGCAGGCGCGCCATTGATCATGAATCTTCTTCACATGTGCGTATATGAGGGCGATGTCGTTGGAATATCTAGAGTTATCGCGTATGACCCCCCAGGGCGCCATGAGTGCTGGATCGAAGAGCCTCCCCTTTTTCTGTTTGTTTATTTCCTTGCGAGCATCCTCGCTCGCCTCTTTCCCTACACATTTGCCTCCCTTGGGAAGAACCTTGTCTAGCTTCTTCATGCCCGCGTCGTATTCGGCCTGCATGACCTTCACAATGCGATCCATGACGAAGGGCGATCCTTTTCGTTTCGACGCAGCGCGATTGCTGGCGTTAGGAAGCGGAATATCGGTGGTCGGGCGCGCAACGCCTTTCTTTTCCTTCTTGTTCCAAGCCGGCTTCTGGGGATGCTCGCAATCGGGATCTTGGAACTTGAGATTCCCTTTGAAGCGCTCTCCCGACTTCTTCGCATCCATGACCCTCGCGAACCTGATCTGATGTTAGTGGACCACATTACAGACAGGACACTTCCTTACATATGGCCCACCATGACAGAATCCGGATGGGAGTAGCTGCCGGTCACGTAGATACAGTGGTCGTGCTGAACGGAAATCCTTCCGACATTCGATATCGATTCCAGCTCGCCGAGGAGATGTTTCTGCAATTCAACCGTCTTCAGCTCGGTTGGCAGTGATTCGACGCTGGCTAGAAAATCTGCGACGGAGGTTGTGTCTTTCTCGAACATGTCTTCAAATCCGGGAGGAGGGGTCATATACTTGAGATCTGCGTCTTGAAACGAGTTGACGATATTCGGATCCCAAAAGACAATAGCGCGATCGCCGTCGTAGTCGCCTATAGAAAGAGGATCAGCAAGTACTTATATGAAGAGAGCAGGACATACCTCCACCAAGCATGTCTAAGAGTCGGATCTTTCCCTGGATGGAACAGACGATGACATCCGTCATGGCAGAAAGCTTAGGATGAGTTGTTGCCTTGAACTTCACGACTGTAAGCGAAGCGACACCAGATTTATATAGAAACCCACTTTTCGCGCATCTGTCGGGATCTTACACGGATTTCGCGTCATCTGAAGGGGATTATGAAGTCAGCGAATGATGAACAAGACATGAGGGGAAACTTACTACAACGTCACCAATAATCTCGTGAGTGTAATATCCAGTGTCACTGAGAAAATGGGGGCTCGACGCCTTAATCTGTATCTCGTTGGGTCCTAAGACGCCGAACGGGTCTAACAACATTGCTCACCCTCACTGCTCGTGCAAATAATAACAATGAGACATACCCGTTACGACGTACCCCGCACAGCTCTTCTCGACTTCAAAATGATAGTCAACCTTCTTACGATTGAGTACCGCTTTCGCCACAAGCCGAAGCTTTTCTCGCAAGAAGACGCAGTCCTGGGGAGAGAACCCGGAATCTAGCAATTCCATCACAACCTCCCCGAGCGACGACGGATAACCAGACGAAGGGTCGGGTGGGTACATTCCGCCATCGTTTTCTTCATCATCCTTTTGATTCCACTTCCGTTGCATGATACCGGTGGCGCGAATATCCCTCATCGTTGTGATGCCCTCAGCATTGTTCACGGCGTCCCATATCCGGAAGAGTCCCAGCTCAGTATCTATCGTCGTAAAGTCTTCGACGATCTGTCGGACGCACGCCCTCGCCAACGATTCGAAGTAGGTAGCCGGTACCTTGTTGCTTTCAAGATTGATGATGACCTCTGGAGAAAGCTGCACCGAAACTCGCATTTGCGAGTAATTCAGGACAGCCATCGTAAGGTGCAAAGGGTCAAGATGACGGCCTGGCGGAAATTTTATTTTGATCTGAGAGTCCCTCAGCCAGAGTTCAGGACAAGCAGGTTCACCCTCAAGAGGTTCTTTCGAAGCCGTCTTTCCCAACCACTCCTTGTCGTGGACACACAGTGTCATACCCTAAGTGGTGGTCAGGTGGGTTACATATCTTAATGCTCATAAGGTACCTTTCCTCCTCTCAAGCGAAACTGGATTGCCGTAGCCTGAACCTTGGTCCGTTTCAGAAACTGTTCGTGTAACGACCAGTTGGAAATTCCGCAACCATCGGTCATATTCGACCTTTCACCCTTTTCATTTGGGGCAGAATCTGCGGTCAAGAATAAGAGTTGTGAGACTGAGAAAGCCAGACATAGATGCCAATACTTGCAATGATCTTCCTGCTCATGAATAGCGTCTTGCTCAAGAAGCGGCCCAGGCATTGATGCCGACAAGTAGAGAGCAAAACGAGCGGCATATTTTCCAATGAACTAATGATTGCAATCAAGATGTTGAAATATGACCACACCAAAAGACTCACTTGACGCTTATTGACTTCCAAATCATTGAGAAAGTTGATGAAGTCCCACAGCTGATATTCGACGCCTTTACGGACAAGCGGTTTCTTGATCTTTCCAGCCGTATAAGCCTCATCGACGCAAACCATCGTAACGTGAGACGAGCCTTGGTCCTGTGAGGCATGCAAGGCTCGGAAGACCATACCCCAAATAACCACTGGCCGAAGAAAGAACTCGAGAGTTTCCGTGGAATTGTCTTCCGTCTTCACCCGTAGAAAATTCCAGGAACCGAAGCGACGCTTCAAAGCGGACGAGGTATCCAACGTGGGCATTTTGAGGACGAGTCTCTTTGTCTTACTCTCATAAATCGCGCGAAGGGTGACAGAACCGCCATACCAGTCATTGGTATGACCCATACCGGCCAACGGATTCTTCTCCAAGGCCTGACATTCGTGGTCAAGTTCGACCCATGGTGACTGTTGATAGAACTCAGTAAGGAATATTAAACCGACGAGGAAGGACCCACACGCGCTGAATTATGAGGGGTGTATGTGCCGCAGAACACCATTTCCGTGGTAGGCGCAGCTTCGGAGTTGCTCTTCCCCATCATATTGTCTAACAGTTGCCTATTTTCCCTCACGGATGCTGTGGTTAACTTTCCAGCCGAAATCAACCTTGCGAGTTCCAGTTGTACTCCTAGACAAATACGCTTTCCCGATAGGAACTTGTTAATCACGTCGCGATCGTGAGCCTTTGGACCGTGAGTGTCAATATGCACAAGCGCGACAGAGAATACATACCACTATGTAAGGCTCAGGAAGCGCGGTCTTGCAACTCACGGTGTGTAACTCCTTAGCGCTTTGTATTACGGAGGATTTGGCTTCTGTTCTGGATTTCTTAGCGTCCCTTTCGACGACGGTTGAGGTTGACGAGAAGTCAGTCTCGTTACTTTTTCTCTTCCCGAGATTACTGGTCGTCGGGGATGGATCATCGTTGGCCGGTTGCGCTGTAGAATGGAATCAATGGATGAACAGTGTTCCGTAAGATCATATGTTGGAAGACTTACTTGGCGGGAACGCCACAGGTTCGTCGTCAAACTGAGCAAAGAGGTCGTCCTAGACACGGCAATGAGTGAAACAGAACGGGCGAAGATTGACAAGTCGAAACTCACTTGGGTGGATATAACGGAGACCGTCGCTGTCGTGGTCGCGTCCGCTGTGTGATTTGAGGACTCGGACGCGTCCATTTCCTCCATCTCATCCTGTTGCTTCGCGTAAGCGGCGAAGAGATCCATGTCGCCCTCAGAACCGTACTGGGTCGACTAGAACACGTAGTATTCGAGTCAAAGAAGAAACAAAGATTATTTCCCGACGCACCTGGCTTTCTGGGCCCTCCAGCTCTTGCATTCCTGGTTCCACATTGTCTTCCTCGCCGTCCGACGCGTCGCCCTAAGAAAAAATCAGTCATATTGTAGTGTACCCGGCTGCAATAACGCGCCTCCCTTTCCAGCTCGAAGGCGTCAGCACTAAATCGCCTATTTACCATGCTCCAAGCGGAAACCAGGAAACAACTGAAGGCTGAACAGCTATCTCAGGCATGCATCGTCGATGTGGTGAGAGGACAAGATCCAATTTGCAGCCAAATATTTGGCAGGACGGCGTCTTGACGTATGGTTTCGCTGAAGTGATGGGTCCTTTCACCGCTTGGATAGGGGCTATTTGGAGGTGCTTGTGCCATGCATCGTTGGACTCGCGCGATGCATGCTTGACCCTCCGAGTCCCACCATGCATGGTCCTGGACTATCGAATGACAAAAGTAATTATGCTGATGAAATTTAAAGTTGGGGCGTATTACTGTCCTTACCGAATTCATCAAGACAAAGGACTTCGAATACCTTCCGTGGAAGCAATCAGTGTTGGCCAACTTTTGACTTTAACGTTGAGAGATCCCTGATCCTCGGCTTCGTTAATCAACATCACCAACGCATTATCGCCTCCTCCATGCAGATCAAAGCGTTGACGGGATCAATCAGGCACCAGGTGGATCGTCGAGAGTGACCATCCGTGGAAACAACTCTTAAACTCGAAAAGGCTCAAAACTGGGATCGCAGTGCGCACAATCGTCATCGAGCTCAACCGGGTCGTGTCCAAGACTGGAGAAAAATGAAGGACGATTCACAGAAAGGAGTACTTGTGCTTGAGTGTCAAACGCGATCATGTGAGTCGACGCGAAGATGTGTGAAACAACGTTGCAATTTCCTTATCGTAGAATTAAAGAACAGAACAATGACTTTATCCTTCTCACCGTCGCTCATCCGGTCCACCTGTAATTGTTTAAGCGGTTTGGGTGTCAATAATCGACAAGCCACTCACACTGATGGACCAGGAATAGGGTACGCCTACACATAACAGTCGATTAGAGTGCCTTCGGGTACAGAAGGTATAAGCACTTACGCTTGTGTCTGAAAAGATTTAGTAAATCAGCGCCTTTGTCAGCAGATAAAGATACTTGCGACGTACTCGTATAGACGTCATAGACGATCCCTAGTAGAATGCATTCAGAGAAACGCAAAGTGTTTATTGGTGAAGTCTTACCGGGAGTAGAAGCGGTGTAGGCACCTGTTGCCGGGCGTCAGCTCGATTCAGGGACTGCCGAAGCTTCTTACCAGGGAAAGAAACGAATGAGGTCGGGAGCGCAGAGCCTGAGCCAGTCACCTCCACTTGGATACAACTCGGGTAAAATTGAGCACCTGGAGGATATACGGTTCAAGTTGAGTTCTCGATGCAACGAAAATCTTACCAGGATACGTGTAGGCTATGGGATAAGTGTTCTTTAACTAGTGTCTGGAATCCGGACGTATCAATGCTTACCCGAATGCAATGCAATTCTGTGACGCCGTCAAAAGGTTAATCACTATCATGTGCTGAACAGGAAGACTCACATCTCATGCCGAATGATGTACTGTCCCGCCTTCAGCGTCGAAGGGATCGTAAACGTGTAAATACTGTTAGAAGCAGTCAAGAGATCCGTAGCGGCCCACAGGCCAGCAGAGTTCTTTCCACTTTCTGCTACCTTGAACCAAACAGCGCTATGCGATGTTTTCAGTTTGCGAGAAAACAGAAGAATTAAATAAACTAACGATGTTCCAGGACTCCATTTCGTGATGTCAGAGGGCGCGCGCGCCATGTAAGTGATCATCGGTCCCTTGTGGCTGTCAGGCCAAGTCGTCCAGTTCAGCTGAACCTGGGAGCCAGCAGCGACTGTCCCGTAGATGGGAGCAGGGGCAGTATAGTAATTGCCCTCGGTCCATCCGTTGCACTGGAGGCTGTTGGGTTTCGAATGAGTAAATCGGTTAGTAGAGGGCGCGTGAGACGGTGAACGTACTCGATCAGCGACAAGTCGGTAACAGGACCTTTGAATCCAAGTAAGAACCAAGATCAACCAAAGACACTGCAGACCTACCATTTCCTGGGATCTGGCGAACGATACGCTCTGGAACCGGGTTGTAATACCTACATAGTCCGTCAGTACGTGAAACCAGCCCGCATTACACGAAAGAAACGCACGGGTCAGTGTATGGCAAGTAACCAGTGTACTTGGTTGACCCAAGAGTGATTTCTTGCACATAGCCATGACCAGCGACAAGCTGAAGCGCTGGAAGAAGAGCAAGAAGAGCTGTAAGCATTATACTTGTGGACTGACTGAGACTACGTACTCTCAAATGTAATTTATAGTGTGGCGCGGTCCGGGCGCGCCAAATATGCAGGCGAAGTTGAACCGCGATATGAATAGAAATGCATAGAATGTTCGGAATATCTTTGGCAGGTCAGTGACATGTGAGTGGATCAAGAGACATATTCGCCTCTTCCGAATGCTGCAATCTGAGCAAATCGCGATGGACCAGGGCAAATGCTTCGGAGCGGTGATATCATAAAATCTGTAACAAATGTAACCTCCAAGGTCTGCGCTTGACCGGAGCAAAGTAAGAGCCACGGAGCCAATGGTCTTGATGAGGTTCAAGATGAAGTCAGTGCCTCAGAAAAGCGACAGCTTCTTGGACGACAGCAGGCCAAGGAATTGGCTAGGTGACACATGGTAACCGATGCTCGTAGTCGGGTGATCGAGGTACAAACTTTCAATGAAGCACACACGAAAACGGCATGTTTAGTGATTTGGCGCGATGACGGTTCGAAGTCGAGCGTGTGAGTCTAGTTGAGCTCCGATCAACATAACGTGACGTACACGTGAGGATGACCGGGCGGATATCGGTATCACCGACTTCGACGCGTACCTCGAGCAGCTACCTTGTTCACTATGTGCGCACCCTCTAGAGAGAAACTGCAATTTCCATCCCGCCTCTAGCGCTTTTGCGCTGCTCTACAAGCAATGTACCATGACTCAGACTGTTGTATACCGTGACCGTCGGCTCCGGGATCTCGTTAACGTTTATAAGCGACCTCATATCTTTAAAAAGATCGAAGAATTTCACAGTACAGCACTTGAATTTGCCTATCTGCAGTCTTCCATGTCACATACTAACATTCTCATCTTTGGTGCAACTGGTATGGTTCACATGTCTCCTTGTACCGCCAATACTGATGAAGTTTGCACTAACAGGCTACATTGCTGGAACGTTACTTCTTCGTCTTCTTGAGCTCCCGAACGTATCTATTACAGTCCTTGTTCGCAGCGCCCATAAAGCGGAGAAGCTGCGCAAATTGAACCTTGGTCTCAAGGTGGTTGAAGGCTCTCCAACCACCGATGCTGCTCTTTTGTTTGACCTTCTCAAAGACGTCGATCTTCTCATTGACTCTGTAAGTGTCCTCCACATCGATTTTATCCGAATCGGTATCGATCAATTTGATAGTACAACTGCGACGACATTGATGGAGCTCAGAACATTGCAGCAGCTCTGAGGAAAGCAGAGAAGAAGACCCGTGTAATCCACGTCGTACGTTTGTTACATATTGATCTTGGATGCTTCTGAACATAGTTACAGTCTGGGACCGGTGTCCTTATGGACGATGCCCTGGGTCGCGATATACCCAACAAAGTCTGGGACGACGCGAATGTTGAAGAGATGGCATCGCTCGAAATCACTCGAGTCCACCGCAACGTCGACCTGGAATTCATCAAAGCGGACGAGGATGGTACGTATCAGAACGACTTGAAGAAGCATCTACTTGTACTTAAGAAGAATTCAGGCTCGATTTATTCCTATCTCGTTTTTCCTGGCGCGATCTTTTCCCGTCCTAGCGGAATCCTTGTCGATGCAGGAATCCAAGATGCCGACGGCAAACAACACTTGTGCAGCGGTATGCCTCAGCTCGTGATTACCCTCGGGGAACCAGTTATAATTGGAGAGGGCCTCAATCACTGGTCGATTGTCGAGCTGTACGAACGTCAGTAGCTCTTTGACGTGCCGCTTAACCCAAACTGACTCGAAGACAGTTACCGATTTCCTGATGACTCTGGTCACCAAGCTGCTTTCTTCCGAATGGGAACAGGTTCCCCACGGCAAAGAAGGGTATTTCTTGGTGGAAAATGGCTCTGTGCAGCTTCGCAAGGTTGCGCTAACCGCTGCCCGGGCCATGACTGGAAAAGAGGTTACCAAGACGCGACCAATCACAGAGAAAGAGTTTGCCGATTTCGGCTACCCGGTGAGTATCTGCGTGTTGTACGGTTTCATGCAAGTTGAGTTTTCCCATAGGAACTCATCGTGCGTATCATTGGTGGCAACACCCGCTGTATCAGTACCCGAGCAAGAAGATTGGGTTGGGCACCTGTGAAAGGGGAGGCAGAGTTTTTGAAGCAAGTCGAGACATATACCCTGGAGACTTTGAACAAGTAGTGAGAAGGATATGACTGTACAGTGCATGACGGACAAGGAGGGGTTCGTAGCATTGGATAAATTTTCTTCGTCCTACCACTGTATTGTGTTTTTTGTTGTATCGTTTTCTGCCTAAATGCGTAAGTAAGATGAAGTGGCAAATGTGGATGTTTTACACCTTTACATTTCACAATGTAAGATATCTCGCGTAGTCGAGCTCAGCGCTCTGACACAAGTTCGAAAGTATCCCTGCGGATTCCCATATAACGCCACGCCACACAAGGGATGGCTTCGGTTGATCGGCCCGATGTTGCATCTGGTGATCAAGGGACAACATCAACTGTTTTCCAAGCCACCAATATGCCCTTACTGAATAGCAACCTCATCTTTTCCTGTTGAACTCAACTAATTTCTTTTCCGAGTAATGCTTTGCTAACATCGACGGCCTTCCAGACTACAAGCTCGGTTTATCGAGGCGGAATAACCCCTTTCCGCTATAATGAATGTCCGTGATTTAATCCATGCTCCCAAGGTTCGCTGCTTTACCCCGCATCCGCCCCCATCCCTAAGGCTATTTCCCCACAGACCTCTTTGTCGTCGTCCATGCTGTCGGTTGCGCCGTCGCGTGCGTCGTCGCCGACGACCACATCACAGAATTACTCGAGGCGGGCAAGCATAGTCCTGATCGGAATGAGAGGAGGCGCGTCGGTGCACCCAATTTTTCTCTGCAAAGACTGACAGACTTGCAGTGGGAAAGACGACCCTTGGCACCCTTGCGGCCAAAGCGCTTGGATGGGAGCTGCTGGATACCGACCAAATTTTGGAGAAGCAGCAGAGAATGTCCATTTCGGATTTCATCGCGAAGCATGGCTGGGAAGAGTTTCGGAAAGCCGAGTCGCAGATCGTGACTGATATACTTCGTGTGCACCATGTGGGAAAGGTTATCGCCACGGGAGGAGGGGTGGTTGAGCTTGAGGCAAACCGGAATCTACTCAAGCGGTTCAGACAGAATGGACCCGTCATCCACGTATTGCGCGAGAAAGATGCGGTGTTGGAGTTCCTACGACAACCCAATCGTCGTTTTCCGCCCCTCCTCCACGAGACTGCACGTGAAGCATGGACTCGGAGGGAAAAGTACTTTCGCGAGTGCTGTTCTTTCGAATTTGTGTCCATGACTGTTCCCGTTCCACCAGAAGAACAAGGGGATCGAACGTTTGCCTTCAAAGCCGTCGAAGAAGAGTTCTTCCGTTTGCTTAGATTCATTCATGGGGTCGATTGTAACAAAGTTGTCCTACATCCCCGAGGTGCCCGATCTTACTTTCTTGCTCTCACCTACGACGACATCCGTAATGCGATCGCTGACTTGGAGGATATTTCCCTGGGGATTGATCTTTGGGAGGTGCGGGCAGATCTATTACTATCGCAAGACCCGACCTTC
>QLPD01002705.1:0-10076 GCA_003314085.1 Hymenopellis raphanipes
TGTAGGCGATTTCTGAGGTTATTCAGCCTGAAAAATGAGACAGACCCCAATTCATAATGCCCAGACACCGCATACTGCCACAGACTAAGTGGCTGCCTAGAGTGCGGTCTATTCGGTTTAAAGAATACCATGACTTCTGCATCTCATGGTATTGTGTGTAGGCGATTTCTGAGATTATTCAGCCTGAAAAATAAGACTGACCGCAATTCATAATGCCCAGACACTGCATACTGCCACAGACTAAGTGTCTGTCCGGAGTGCGGTCTATTCGGTTTAAAGAATATCATGACTTCTGCATCTCATGGTATTGTGTGTAGGCGATTTCTGAGATTATTCAGCCTGAAAAATGAGACTGACCGCAATTCATAATGCCCAGACACCGCATACTGCCACAGACTAAGTGGCTGCCTGGAGTGCGGTCTATTCGGTTTAAAGAATATCATGACTTCTGCATATCATAGTCTTGTGTGTAGGCGATTTCTGAGATTATTCAGCCTGAAAAATAAGACGGACCTCAATTCATAATGCCCAGACACCACATGCTAGAGACCTCAACGACTCATATCCGAATCTGATCCGCGATCCATCACGCGAGTATCCGTGGCCGAAAGGCCCGATCCGTGATCCTTGACTGACTCGAATCACCTTAACTCGCGGATCAGATGAGTCGAGTACTCGCGAATCAGGCGAGTACTCATGCACGATTCGAATCAATCGCGAGTTACTCGTACTCACGGATCAGCATACGGATATATAGGAAATCATGTACATATACAACTAGCTACTACCTTATTCTTCAGTCTCTTTACCTTTACCACGAGCAGATTTCTCGTTGAACATCCGAATGACTTGATCAATGGGTACAAGACCCGACTGAAACCAATCCTTTAGCACAACACAGGCACGAACCGAGTCATCCGACAAGTTGAAGCGATGCTTCGTAACTGTCAGTCCAGCCACCGAAAACATTCGCTCAACATCCGTCGAGGTAGCTGTAGTCCTCGTTAATATACAATAAGCATAGAGGAGAATATGGAACATACCCGGCATGCTCAAGAAATCCAGAGCCATCTGTGCCAAGGCTCCCTGCGCCGTCATCGTTACCCTGCCGGATTCGTTCGGTGCATCGAGTAAGGCAGCCCAATATTTAAGCGGATCGACACAGGTTGCAACGGGAGGTGTTGACAGATAGTCCTCCAGGACATCGATGTTCTGGTTCAAGCCGAAGTTCCCAATATTCGCGAAAGGATTCGCAGCAGCGGCCTATAAGTGTATTAGTACTCCATTTAGAACTAGAGTCGAGACTCACCGGTTGCGCAATGGCTGGAGGTGGCGGCGCGGGGATTAGAGGGCGATAATACTGAGCCCATTCGTCCCGAACATGCTCCACGGCGGCATCGATCCAAGACTGTTGCCAACTTTGAGAAATAAAATATTGCGTCTTGTAACGAGGCATCAGAACTAACGCATATTGTTAGAATCGACAATGATTGATGAACAAACAGACTTACCCATGCTGATACGTATCATAATATTATCATCAGTTTTCGCGTAATACTTCAATATTGTGGCTCGTCCTGCGGCGGCGGCGGCGCGGATGACGGGGAGCTTCGTCGTGTCGATGATAACGCTGTCGAGGGCATCCACTAATGCATCCATCGTCGGGATCGTCTCATAAATCAAAGGGATCTTGGACCGGCAAATCAGGGTAGAGGCTTGCACGAAAAACTGTAAACAAACTCGATTAGATTATAACACTACAGAAATGCCACGATTAAGTACATTCAAGAGGTCCTTCAGCTGCTCGATGACGACCCACTCCCCGGATGTAAGTCGGAACTTCTTCAACTTCCGTTTCGCCACCTTGTTGAACTTGGGCAGCTTGCAAAGGGCATCGAGAGGCTCTCGCAGCTGAAGGGCACGTTGAAGGACTGGGAAGAGAGAGTTCCAGCGTGTCGCAACCATGCGTATCATCTTCTTCGGCTTCAGCTTCATCTTGACACATTGGGCGTCGAGGGCCTCTTGCGCGACCTGACTGTTGAACACGCGGTTACCGAGCTTGAGGATCTGTGGTTATATAAGAAAATGTCGACGAAGAAAAGAAGAATCGCTTTCGCACCTTTGTCACAGCCGTTTTCGCGACTTTCCTATCCTCATCCGTCACAGCCTTGACCTCCTCCAAAGCCTCAATCAACTCGTCGAGCTCAGCCTCCACAGCCGCCTCCCGTTCTTGGTCCACATCATCCATAGCCGCAGTATCCATGGCAGTCGGCAAATCGTCTTCATCGTCAAGAAAAATGTTCCCCTCCTCGTCAAAATCCTTCGTGACATCATAATCCTCCAAACCTTTCGTGATTAGCTTCTTTGAAATGAACTGTCGCACGGTAGACTGTGAAGCGGTCAGCATGTAGATATAGATAAGAAATGCAAAACCATACCTTTGTACCGAGATCGATTTGATGTCCGGCGCATCCGACGAACGTCTCCACGCCCACAGGACTACTGGCAGGCAACATCTCACCCATCTCGCGCACCATTGCCGGGTTCGTGTTGGCATTATCGCCACAGAGACCAAGGAGCTTTAGAAGGATGCCGAAGTCGTCGATGGACTCGTAGGTGCGTTTGGCGAGGTATCCAGCGGTGTGACGTTCATGGAGACTGGAAACATCGATTAATGAGATATAATAATGTCAGAAGAATACTCACGGTATCATGTCCAAATTAATCTTGTCTATCGCGACTTTGACAGGATTAAAAAAGATCGCAGCCGTACCTTGGCTTGAACGTTTCCCCCTCGACGCCCAGCCATCGAAGAGAATGTGAATACGGCCGCGAATCTCCTAGAATAAGGGATGAGATCAGGATACCAATAGAAGAGACTTTGCTTCCACAAACCTGCAGTTTCACTTTGACAATACTCTTGGTGATGTCGTAAACCTCCTTCACGTCTTTGGAGAGCGTGTTCGCAGAAATGATACGGGCATTGGCATTACCCATCCTAATGATCTCGCGGATGGGCTCATCCTCGGCGATGGCGAAAGGACGTGCGCACAAGGCAACCTCCTTGACGAGGAGAAGACGCAATCGGCCGTGAGAGTAGGTCGAGCCGTGTGCGTAGGAGGTGATAGTTCCTTGACCTCCGCCGCCCACCGCCTTGCACAAACTGACATGTCGCACAAGGTTGCTGGTGCTGGCGTCAGTGAAGAGGCGAGGAACAGACTCGTCGGGGTCGCTGCAGAACCCATTGAGTTAATAGAAAAAAGACAGATGAAGAATCACTTACTATTTGCAGATAAAGCGCATCCCCCAAGCCTGCTGCCTTTCGTTGTACTCGACCACGGGGTCCAGAAAGTGCTTGTATGTCTCGGAAGTCCAGCGCTTAGCCTTCCCAACTAATTCAGAGGGTCAGTCTATAATTAAACACAGAAATATCAACCTACCGAGCTTTGCCTTCCAGTAGTCTTCATCGTCCTCGTCGTCGTCAATATCGATGGGGTCCAAGGTGCCAACTGAGGATGTCCCGTCATCATCAAGCTCCTCCGGCTCGCTGGCAGGCCTGTTAGCACCTGCAGACGCGTCCTCGTCACCCGAGACCTCTTCGAGCTCGATCTCATCGTCAAAATCGAGAGGAGTTGTAGCGCGGGCACCACGACCACGACCGCGAGCGCGAGCGCGAGCACGACTGCTAACACGACCACGAGCACGGGTAGCTCTAGGAGCGCCACCTCGGCCGCGCTTCGCAGGAGGTTTGGAGGTACCTCCACGAGACGAACCCTCGCCAACAGTTTCAGCGCGTTTGCGTCTTCCGGACATGGGTGAGAATGACGGATAATTCGTGTTAGACCTAGAAGTTATACTGTTTGAATGGCGTCGATTAGAATAGAAAAATGTAGCAAATTTACCAGTCTGTATGCCGCAAAAGGATGTAATCGATGTTATCGTCCATCGATCCGTGGACCATATGCTGAGGTCCTGTTATCGAACGATCTCAGTGGCTAAGGACTGTCTGGAAAAATAATGAGGACGAACCAGTGCAAGACATCTTTCTGTGCACAAGGGAAAGTGGACGTATGACCTAGAGACGGAGGTAGTTATCCAGGGCAAATGAGAGCTGCGTGAAATGAGGCGTACAGCGGCCAATAAGAATTCGAACACAAATCGATAAGTCGATGTCGAGAGCCGTCCGACGTTCCAAGACGAGCGAAAACTGCTGACAATCGTCAGACAGAAGGAACTGACAATCGTCAGATTCCTATGGAATATCCGAGTTGAAGGCGTCGTCCGGTCCTCCAGATACCCCCCGCATGGCTGCCTGACATCTGTCAGAACAGCAGAGCTGACGACCGTCAGTCTCTGGGCATGCGAAGCTGCCGTCCCACCGTCGTGGTGGGAGCGGACAGAGTAACGATCAACGTGACTAAGTGTTATGTCTCTGCTGAGCGTGACACAGACCACATGCCCGAGATCGCCGGAAGAACGAGAAATGGTCTATGTATACTTGCATTCAAACTTGCACACACGGAAGAGTAGCATAAAAATTGAAATGTATTGTTTTGTATCTACGCAGATGAGCCGTCCCCTTCGACATCAACAAATACACCGTGGAGGTGCCCAATATCCTCAACCTCAATTTGAGTACTTTCCGTCGAACCAGAATCTCTCTCGTCTCTGAGCTGACAAGAAAAACGGTTAGTACATCATGAAGGAGAAATAACTGGCCAACAAACCTTCACCTCGCGTGCCCATTGGGCGATCTGTGTAGCGAGTCCAACGACGCATGCACTGTTATCAAGGACAATATAATTATGGCGTTGAATGAAGGCGTTTCGCAGGCTTGCGTGAGCTCTTTGCGCAGCGGTATTGCCAAGGGATGGTGTGCCATTGTGTCCTGAAAGTGACATGTCGAATGTTGATTGACAATCGTCGTGGAATGGGAAGTCCTTATGTTCTAGTTAGTAGCATCAGATAGGGCACATTTGAAATCAGAGGAATACAAACGAACTAGACAATGGAGTAATGCATGAGCACGAGCACGAGTACGGTCCGGAACGGACGCATACGAGTGCTCGTGAAGGTCCTGACGCATGGTGAATAAAACAGCGAGTTCTTGGATAGTGAATCAGAAGACTGGATATATCACCATAAGAAAACGGCTAACCCAACGGTCCCCATACTTTGTGTATCACATGTCCAGAGTGTGAACATTCAAACCGTCGTGCCGTTACCCGCCCTGGGTCGCGACGTCCCGCCCCGCCGCCGCCGATCCCGCCCAAACTCGATGTTGGCCTGGCGGGCTGTGAGATTGGGGACTTTTCAAAGAGATTGGCCAGAAAAAACGAGGACTAACCAGAGACAACGAATATCGAAAAGTTTCTCATAATTATCGAAGCGCTGCTCAAAAAGATTCAATTGTTTGAAAAGGCATACCAAATTCTAAAGATCTTACCGACGGTGAACGGCCGCGTCAATCGCCTTAAAACTGCGAGGTCGTCTTTGAAAGACTGTAAACCTTCAAACCGTCGCGCCGTTACTCATCCTGGGTCGCGGCGTCCCGCCCCGCCGCCGCCGATCCCGCCCAAACTCGATGTTGGCCTGGCGGGCTGTGAGATTGGGGACTGTTCAAAGAGATTGGCGAGTAAAAACGAGGACTGACCAGAGACGGTAAATGTCAAACAGTTTCCTATAATTTATAAAGTCTGTCAAAAGAATGGAATTATTTGAAAGGACATACCGATCTCTCAAATAACTTACCGACGGTGAACGGCGTCGTCAATCGCCTTTAAACTGCGCAGTTATACTTGGAAGGCTGTAAATCTTGAAACCCTCATGCCACTAGGCGGCCCGTGTCGCGACGTCCCGCCCAGCCGCCGCCGATCCCAGCAAGACCGGATGTTGGATATCTGTCCGCGTATTCGCAGACAACGGCGCATCCATAGGAAAAGTAGTCGAAATAGAGCCACTGACGATCGTCAGATGGCGGTGGTTGACAGCTGTCAATCCACAGACAAAGTGCAGTCACCAAGGTGGTGTGCAGCAGCGCGCGACGACCGAAGGAAAATCAGAGAAGACGACGGAGATGGCAGCAAGAGATATCGAGAGAGTCGATTCCACTGACGACTGTCAGATGGCGGCGGTTGACGACCGTCAATCCGCAAACATGGAGTAGATGAGGGAGAGAGCGCGACCTTAATGAGGTTGCGATCGCGTCTCGTGGCTGTGCTCTGTGTTTGTACGCCAGCCATACAAACACGCTCTCCCTCTTTCTCTCGTTACTCGCTCTCGCCGCTCTTGCCCCTCTGCTCGCCGCCGTACGCCCAAGTGCCGTTGGCTTCTGATCACTTCATTTTTTGCACCCTTGTAAGTTTTATTTTATTCCCTCGTTTCCCCTCGTTTCCCCTTTCTTTGCGGATTGACGGCCGTCAACCGCTGCCATCTGACAGTCGTCAGTGGCTTTTTCCCCTTTCTTTAATTTCAGTCGTCTTTACCTCTAGTCCGGTCGCGCTTTGCTGGCGGATTGACGGTCGTCAACCGCTGCCATCTGACAGTCGTCAGTGGCTCCGATTTATCTCGATTGCGCTTGTATGCGTGAGCTCTGCGGCACATTGTGGTGGGCCCGTGAATGGGGCGCGTAGAAGGTGACGCGTTGTACTGACTGGGCTTTTACAGTCCAGAGAACGCGTCTAACTTTGTGGTACGTGCGTTTCGTGCATTTTGACTCTCCACACTAATTTACAGCTTGGATATCTAGAAATGGCCTACCACCGCCAGCTTTTGGCTAATCCGGAGCCGTTGATTGCGCGCGCTGCTCCGTCTGAGCGTGAGTATCTTTTATTTCGGGTCATAGGAACTCTTCTTAACATGTGCCACAGCGATTACAGCTTTGGATGGCCGTTACGGAGCCATTCTACCCCATTATAACGCGTTCATCACTACCCCAAATGCCACCTGGCTTCCTCTTCCGCCGCGCGCCGCAACACAGACCTTACAGCGACGAACGGATTATCGATTTGGTGTGGAAGATCCCGTCCTCTTCCCTCAAATGGCGGTTCACGAGGCCCCCCATTTGGCCTGCATCTTCAGACGTCGCCCTGCTTACGATCTCAGCACGCACATGGAGTGTCTTTGGGTGGATCCAATGCCTGTCGTTGACTGGGTCGAGGACTTGACCTATCGACGAGGGTACGGGCGAGCGAGCGGCATGTTCGCCGAGAGAGTGGTCTCTAGTTGCAAGTACCTTCACGAATGCTTCCAAACCGGTGACTTTGGACCTCGGACGATGGAAATTTACAATACGGAGGCCGCCAAGCTGTCTGTCCTCTCCGCTAATCTTCGTTTTCTCCATCAACCATTCGCCCGCTTCACCATGCTCCTCCGTGACTACCAGCGTCTTGCTCTGGAGCTCCTCGCTATATGTGCCTACCACACCATCGTCGAGCCTGCAAAACGTGGCAAAGTCTCCCTCGTCACTGCACAGCCCGGCCTACATGATGATTTTATGGGGTGTATCACCTACGATCTTGCCCTCGTGAACCTCTACATGCGAGTTGGCATCCCGGTTTGGCTCATTCGTTCCACCGAAGAACTTGGGAGCGTTCGTGTGGATGAACTGCGTCCCCTTATTGAGCCCCAGCATCTCGTCGCTACAGATATTTGTCCCCGATTTCCAGACGTCCTGTGGGAGGGACCTGTCGCATCAAACGAGAAGTACGTTCGTTTGCGCGCTTTGGCCGAGGCTAGTCAGGGAGATTTCCGCTCTCCAATGACTATGCCAACTATGTCTCTTACGCGTCCCACCCATCCTCTTCCCGCCGCCTCCACCTCGACTCGTCCCACTGTCTCGCGCCCCAAAGGAAAGGGCAAAGACAAGTCCACCGCAGGTAAATATTTCCTATTCTTTGCATATGATCTATACTCACCCAATCCAATTTAGCGCCGAGAAAACTTGTCTACGCGTCTCATGTACTTCTTCCCCCAATCTCCCCCGCCTGGCTCGCCGCCGTGAAAGCAGTTGACGAAGAAGCGCATGCTTGTCCTGCCAAACCGGCCGAGCAGTATTTCCTGCCCCAGCCGCAGCTGTTTACCAATGTCGGGAAGCCGGAGAAATCGCTGGAATTGCTCCAGAATTGGCTGAGGATACGGCCTGTTGCAATGGGGGTTGCACAGTCGAACTCCCCCCTTGTCATGTCGCATCAGGCATGGCGGGAATGGATTAATGCGTGTGTGGTGCGGCTGCCCGAGGTGAAGGATGTTAGCGGCAGTGGCACTAGCTGGCGGCATGCGGGTTGGAGGGCAGAAATCGACAAGTTGGTGACGGCGGCAGAGGAGGAAATCAAGGTTGAGTTGCCAGAGGTTGGGATGTGGAATGGTCGCCCGTTGAAGTCGACGACTACCGAGAGCGGCCAACGCGATGTGTGGGAGATTATGTGGGAGTTAAATGAGCTCGCGTTTCGGATGGAGTTGGCGTGCTTGTGTCTACACCTCTGTCTCCCCGAGCATGTGCACAGCAGAAAGTACATGCGTGCCGTGTCTCATTGCTTCCCTCTGGGTGAGGCGCCTTTGGGTCTCGTTGATGTCGGGCAGGCAAATCAAGGACTCGCGGACCCGGATTGGTGGAACCGTGCTCGTTTTGTGTACGCGCTAAAGAAGGTCATGGATCTGTGGCGCGGTCCGACACCATACCGCGGCTCGGAAAGCGATGCACGTTTCGACAAGGTTGGGTTCTCGGTCGGTGAAATGGAAGGGTTCACAAAGGAAATCTTCGCCCATTACATCGGCAGCTTCTTCCAGGTGTTCGGCCGCCCTCCTCGTCTTCCAATGAACCTTCCCTTTCAACCTCAGACGTCTTGGGTTCCGCCGGTGTATCTTGCACGTCGTATGGGGGAGGACAAGTGGGTACCGAGGTCGGACATTCTTAGTAGCTAGGTTTTGGGCATCTGTGTAGGACTGTAGGACTTTTTTTTTGGCAACATGTACTGGACAATATGTAAAATTTTCTGCTGCATTTGCTCTGATTTAACACGAGTAAACACGAGTACTCGTGGCGAGTACTCGCGCTGCCAGACCCCGATCCGCGATCCATTTATGATCCGACTCGCCTCGGATCTACGGATCAAACGGATCGGATCTCCGAGAAGGCCGAGCGGATCGAGTATGGATATACTCGCATGATCCGTCGACTCGTTGAGGTCTCTACCACATGCCACAGACTAAGTGTCTGCCTGGAGTGCGGTCTATTCGGTTTAAAGAATACCATGACTTCTGCATATCATGGTATTGTGTGTAGGCGATTTCTGAGATTATCCAGCCTGAAAAATGAGACAGACCCCAATTCATAATGCCCAGACACCGCATACTGCCACAGACTAAGTATCTGTCCGGAGTGCGGTTTATTCGGTTTAAAGAATACCATGACTTGTGCATATCATAGTATTGTGTGTAGGCGATTTCTGAGATTATTCAGACTGAAAAATCAGACGGACCTCAATTCATAATGCCCAGACACTGCATACTACCACAGACTAAGTGTCTGCCAGGAGTGCGGTCTATTCGCTTTAAAGAATACGATAACTTCTGCATATCATGGTATTGTGTGTAGGCGATTTCTGAGATTATCCAGCCTGAAAAATGAGACGGACCCCAATTCATAATGCCCAGACACCGCATACTGCCACAGACTAAGTGGCTCCCTGTCCAGAGTGCGGTCTATTCGGTTTAAAGAATATCATAACTTCTGCATATCATAGTCTTGTGTGTAGGCGATTTCTGAGATTATTCAGACTGAAAAATAAGACGGACCCCAATTCATAATGCCCAGACACCGCATACTGCCACAGACTAAGTGGCTGCCTGTCCGGAGTGTGGTCTATTCGGTTTAAAGAATACCATGACTTCTGCATATCATGGTATTGTGTGTAGGCGATTTCTGAGATTATCCAGCCTGAAAAATGAGACAGACCCCAATTCATAATGCCCAGACACCGCATACTGCCACAGACTAAGTATCTGTCCGGAGTGCGGTTTATTCGGTTTAAAGAATATCATGACTTCTGCATATCATAGTCTTGTGTGTAGGCGAT
>QLPD01002709.1:0-15915 GCA_003314085.1 Hymenopellis raphanipes
TTGCGAAGACGTCACCGCACTCGAAAAAGAACGGATACAGAGAAATAACACAAGAACGGCAGTTATGCTAGCACTTTTTTCGCAGTCATCGAAGGGACTTTGGAGTATACAACACATCTGGGATGAAACCAGTGCTCCAGTCGTGTACGCACTACCCAGCTTATCTATGGCTTCGAAGAACCGCTGCCGGCAGAAGTGTATGTCATCGGTCACCTGGAAAGATAAGGACCGCAAGACGACGCGTAGGACTGCCGAGGGCAAGACTCTTTAGATTTTAAACCCCCACGTTGGAAGATGATGATAGTTGCAGTCATGGCTCAAGGAGTCCCTGAACGCGACGGCAGAAGCCGGATCAACTGTGCAGTTTGATCAAACCTTATGAACGCGCTGATATGCACGCGTTCCCATGTGGCCAGGTAGCCAGGAGTCTAAACATAGCGGCACTCACAATTGAAGCTCCACGCTGTCAAGTGAAGAGGTCGACCCCGCTATAACATGGTTACGGCATTTGCCTGGCTGAGTTTAGCGGAGTCTGAACACCTGAACGGAGTCCTGGTCATTCATTGATCTTCTAACGATGCCTTTATTCTTCTTTTGCGGAATCGCGTGTCAGGCTATTCGACTTTCCGTCTTAAGGCTTCAAAATTATTAATCTTAATCAAACGTCATCTATTCGCTAATGGTTTCTCCAGCGCTTGTCCGCGAACAGCCGCTCTTCAGGCTCCTAGGGATGCCCACCGTACCGTAACGGTTACGCCCGTAACATGCACGGCACCTCACGGGTACGGTTGAACCCGTGCCCGTACCGTATCTGCGATCTCAAGAGGTCAACGGTACGGTTACGGGACTCTACCGGCCGTTACGGCCGTACTCGCACCCGTAAAACAGTGAAGATGTGTAACATTGCTCAGTCGAGGCAGAAAATGAAACTAAACAATGGTAGAAGTAGTGTACACTACTCTTCGTCACCGAGAAGGTCAATTACAACTGCGCGGGCCATCCGCAACTTATACTTGACTATCATGAGGGTTCTAATGGTCTCCGCGCTAAGGTTAGCACGTCGCATCGAGATGGTATCACGACCGGCCGAAAAGACGCGCTCTACGGCGACAGCAGAGCCTAAAGGTCTAGTTGTTAGCTGGGAATGGTAGTGTAAGACATAAGCAACAAATTACCTGGAATAGTCATGATATCCCGAGCAAGCGCATAGAGACGCGGAAATTCCTTGCGGTTAGTATACCACCATGCCGGCGAGTCGACGTCTAGATTTGCTAATGGGTATGCAAAGTACTTATCCAGCTCGTTGACTGTTGACGCTGTCTCGGGTCGTCGATACCGTGCACGAAAATCGACCTTCTTGGGCGAACCACCACCAAGAAAGGCCGCTGTCGATACCGATGCGGAGGAGCCTGCAGTTGACGAGGATGATGCGACGGGTACTGAGGGTGGAAATGGCTGAGGTTGGACAGAAGAATAGTGAATGTTGAAATGGCTGTAGAGCGACAGCTTTGATTGCTCTAAGAAGCCCAAGAGCTCGGGATCGCCACGGAACTCGTGTTGAAGCCCGGAGTATGAGATTGAGGGATCAAGCACTATCACAGTTATGAGAAGCGGGGACACTGTACATCAGAGAAAACTTACGTGCGGCCCAGAGATAGTACGGTGATGCGTCAAACTTGGAGTAGTAGTCACTGAGCTTCCGATGGGCATCAGTGAGACCACGCTTGATTTCCGGTGCGGTACCCTCTGGCAGCGCCTTGATCGCTTCCTTTAAATGCTCCTGAAGCCCTCGAAACACACCGTGGACGGATGAGAGCATCGGCCGCTTAGTCGTGGACATATCCGTTGTAGCATGACGGAAATGCTTGAGCCATTCTGAGACAAGAGCGATTGCGTCCCAGTCCTTCTCCTCCAGCTCGTACGCGCGAAGATCTCGGTTCATCATGACGAAGATGTCGATAGCCCCGCGATAATCCAAGGCACGCCCTGTAAATTATGTGAGAATGACGAAAACGACTCAAAGGAAAAGCACGCGTACGCAGCATCTGATGTGTTGATGCCCATCGTGTGCGGACATCGAGGATTAGCATTAAGGCAGTCGACGGTGTGTTGAGACCTTGTATCTTTGACTGAAGCCAAGTCAACGCCTGTGAAAGCCAAGACTGCTTCCGCTGTGGACTCGAACGTACAGCGACAACGATTTTGCGAAGCTAGTGGAGTTATGAGTAGGAGATATAGAGTAGTTAAAACTGCCGTACCTTCTTAACGCATGTCAGAACACTGCTCGAAGTGTCATCTGACGGGACATCATCATCTTCCCGTAGTACGGCCTCCTCATCAGCAGACCGATCGACAGACAGCGTCGCAGTTTCCTGGTAATTTCCAGAGCGCTCGGCCTTCTTCTTGTCTTCCTTGGTAATTGCGCCGATGGACTCGAGAAGCTGAAAGGTATTCCATGAGACGTGTGCTGCAAAAGTCAGGAGGAGCGCATACCTTGATTGCCGCAAGATGTACCGTGTGAGGCATACACCGAATGCGTGCATTCTGCGCTGAGAATTGAATGCCCTCCTCATGACACTTCAACTCAATGGCCTCAATCATCGTATCATTGTTCGTCGCGTTATCCATAACAAAAGCGATGACCTGAAATCATGTTAGAGAGTGATGATAGTGACAGTCTCTACGACGTACTCGGTTCTCAATACCAAACTTCTTCAGGGTCTCCCAGACAATCTCTGCCATGTTGCTACCTGAATGTTCCCCGAGAAGCTCGCGAAAATCGATGAGTACCTCCTCTGAGATGTGTCTATCAGTGACGTGTGAGTGTAATAGAAATATATACATACCGAGTTTGCCTTTGTTGTTAATGAAGTGCGCGACAATAGCAATGAAGGCGAGACCGTTCGGCGAGGTCCACGCGTCTAACGAGATAGAGACCATTGATTTGAGTTCCTGGACAAGTGTTAGTACGAAGAAGACTGCAGATCGACGTAGTCCATACGGCAAACATTGCTCGGAGCTCTTCTTCAACCTCCTTTCCCATATCCATGACTCGTCGCTTCACCGTTGTCCGTCCGGGGATGCGCAACCTCGCTTGATTAGGATGATGCGTATAGGCAAGCAGCGCTTTGAATTCGGGCCGTTCTACCTCCTCGAACGGTTGGTCACAAGCGATGACCCACTCCGTCAAAAGGCGCTCAAACTCGGCCTGATCCCACTCGCCCTATAGCTACAATAAGTTCATGAACAATTTGAAGAAATAGAACATACGGCAGAGGCAGCCGTTTGGCGAGCAAACGCGGCGCGTAGGTCATTGGTAGCCTTAGCAATGCGCCCGAGAAAAGTCTCTGTCGCAGTCGCGTCGAGAGTAAGCTTGCCACTCGCGAAGTCGGACTCCTCCTGGGTGGGCGCGCGTTTTTGCGACTGTAAAGCCGTGTACAATCGATGCATCGCAGGGAAGTGGTTCTTGATGTGATTGACAAGTGCTACATCAACAGTTAGATGTGACAGCAGATGCCGAGAACCGAAGACATACCAGTGAGATTGTGATTTGAGGTCTTCTTGACGGTGAAGACCTTGCCTTTCCCATGACAACACTTGTAGTGTCGATCGCCAGGCGCCCCGGCCTCACCATCCGCGCCGACATCGACCTGTGTGTAGAAGAGGTGGATCGGGTTACTGACTTTGCGACTCTGTCGAAGGTTCATGTAAGAATATAACAACCTTCTAAAGAGTAGAACTACCTTGACTTCGACTTCCGGCTTCTCCGAATGTGATGGCGATGGCTGTGATGAAGTTGCTGAATCCTTGGTTTTACTTGGTTTCTTGGGCGGCTTTCGTGTTTGATGTTTCGATGGTTTAGACGTCAACGGGACGGTCTTCGTGGGGAGAGAGTTTGCGAGCTAATGGCGAGTGGTTAGTTGTATTCTGATTTCGCCGTATCAGCGCGTACCTCCTCGTTTGTGATATCCATCTCTACATCCTCGTCCGATTCCGAAGGATCACCGTCGTCCATGTAGTCGTCATCAATAGCGCTGTCCTCGTCCATCTCCACATCGACAGCTTTCTCTTTCCCAGTAGACCGCCGGGACTGTTTCCTCTGGCGTTTAGGTCGATTGCCAGATGGTACCCTTGGTGTGTTGCCATACTCGTCCTTTTGCTCCTCCGCAAGTCCATCGTGGAGGCGTTTTAAGTTCTTGTGGCGATGTCCGCGGCCCTCAAGAGCCTCGCCTTATGATTATGTGAGTACACGATGTAAAATAACGAGGCGGCGGACATACCAACCGGTGCACTGGCCGACGAACCACCTTCATCGTCTGGATCATTCACGAACTCAATCTCGGACGCGTCCTTTAGGGTACCATCGGCGTTGAGAGCGCATTGTTCGCCGATATCTGGGGCTTTTCAAGCATCAGTAATTAGCGAGGCTGACGCGAGACAGGATACGTACCTCCTCCCAGAAGAGCAACCCGTAGATGCAGATGTGAAAGAGCACCTACACCCAGCTCATCCATAGTCTGTGAACCGAGTGCTGCGCCGGTCCGCCCAGAAACATACAGAGCATGCCGAAATAGACTTCCGCCAGACGGGAGGTAAGTGCCGTTTCGGAGAAAGGCAACAATGTCGGAAACGGTGGTATCGCCAGTGACCACTAGAAATAACATGTACAGCATGAAGTATTAATGGAAGAAATGCTTACGGATTGGGATAGATCGGTTAGATGCTCCCTTAATAAACACAGTTCTAGTGTTGTCTCCTCGAAGGCGATTGAAGCGATCCAGTCGCATATGCGACACATGAGAGCGATGATACCGCAATGGTGCACGAGGAAGCAAGGCGTGCAAGCGAAGAATAGAAGGACATATGAGGTGTGCTGACGACTGAGTTAGCGGAATGAGTAGGTACAGGGTCAGTAACGAGCTCACCAGTAAGTAAAAACACCAGGATAATATAGAATATCAATCCCGAGAGTCCGGCGGCGGTAGAGGTGCGCCCGAAGATCACGAAGACGTCGTTCTGTAATCCGGGAGAGCAGAGGATCAAGAATAGAGTGAGGACCGGTAGTAGGAAGATGAACGCAAATCCAAGAGACCAGCGCAGAGGAGCAGCCAAAACAGCGGACGTGCTCATTGCGCGAAGGACGCTACGACCTGAATGATTGAAAACAATCAGAACGAGTATACCAAAGGCGAAGTGATACTCACGTCGTCGTTTGGGGAGTGGATCGTCAGCCATGGCAAGAGAAAGTTGATAGACAACGGGAGAAACTTGAGGGATGCCTGGCGTGAAGGACCCCAGCTTTTATCGCGCGCTGGATGGGACTGAGCGGATATGCAGGACAAATGCTTACTGTTCCACATCCTTGATACCCGTTACAGTTGAAATACTTCTGCTCTCGCCGCTTAGCCGCTCGTGGGCTCTTCATTGAGCTCCTAACACAGGCCGACATCGGTCTTCTGCTGTGTACGTGATTTTATGGAGGAGGTCGTGGTTTTCACGCATAAGAGGACGAGGAAGGTAAGGCATCATCATTTAATCATGAATTTATCAAGCGAAGGGGACTGAGAAACTTGCAGAAGTGCGAAGATGGATGTCGCATGCCAAGATGAGGCCACGCGGCATCTGATCCGGATATCACATTTGGGCGATCGTGACCCACAGAAACGCCTATCTTCTCCTCTCAACTTTAAATTGCGGTGCACCGAAACGCATGATACACGCCACCTTCATACGAGTATATGACATATAGCTAAGAATACACCAATCTACGGCCGTGATACGGGCGCTGCGGGCCGTGGAAACACGGCCGTGACTTTCGTTTCTTCGACGTGCCCGTACCCGTAAATGTCCTGCACAATCTGCTGACGGTTACGGTGCCGTACCCGTATTTCACGGGCGTAAGACCCGTGTTACGGATACGGTGGGCATCCCTACAGGCTCCATTCTTCGTTGGTCAATTCTGCTTTTTCTTGTATGTAACAAACTCGTGGACATTCTCAGCATTTTCATAGTTCTACAATTGCTCGTGTATTGTGGCGTGTCAGCCCCGAACTGCACGTGAGCGCCACTCATGACGAGGACCGAAGTTGGACCCGACAGACAGTCTCACATGGAGTATAAAGAAATGAATTCCGACAACAACTCCTCGCCACAAACATCCTCATCTGTGTTACAAACCGAATGTCTCAAAAGCTCGTCGTTGTCTTTGGAGCTACCGGCCTCCAAGGCGGCGGTGTCGTCACCAAACTGCTGGAGAATCCTTCTTATAAACTTCGCGGAGTCACTAGGTATCCGGACGGAGACAAGGCCAAAGCGTTACGCGCCAGAGGAGTCGAAGTCGTCGGTGCTGATGTCAGCGACTACGATAGCGTACTCAAGGCCGTCGAGGTACGTACTGATTCTACCTCATATTCGCTCGAGTATACAAATTACCTGTCTTCTAGGGCGCATACGCAGTGTTTGGTACAACCATTTTCAAGACCTTCACCCCATATGACAGCCCGAGGTCCCTCGCCCTTGAAGTTTCCCAAGGAAAGATCCTCGCCGACGCAGTTTTGGCAACGCCCACCGTCCAGCACTACATCTGGTCGACTCTACCCTGCTACCCGCTATACAAATACGACTTGAACGGCGCGAAAACGCCTCACTTCCACTCCAAGGTCACCGTCGACGAATACATCCTCTCTCTTCCCGAACTTGCCAAAAAGACGACCTTCTTGCTGCTGGCGTACTACGTGAGCAACCTCGTTTCCTACGATCCGCCGCGTCAGCGCAAGGACGGGACGTACGCTTGGAGGCTGCCCCTCCCCCCAACGACGTATATGCCGCTCACAGGCGACGTGGAGAACAACACGGGCCTCTTCGTCGCTAAGATCCTGGAGCGCCCCGACCTCGTTCTCCCCGCAAAGTATGTCCTCGCGAACGAGTCCGTCTGGCGCCTCGACAAGCTCATGGACACATGGGGCGAGATTGTCAGCAAGAAGGCGGAAGTAGAGGAAATCAGCTTCAAGGAGTATCTTGACACGTTCCATGCTGGTCCAGGTTTCGCGCGCGAGATTGGTTTGATGATGGTGCAGTTCGGGGAGTACTCCGATCCGAAGAAGAGCTCGTCGAGTTTTTCAAAGCCTGGGTTCGTGGAGGTTACGAAGGAGGAGCTTGGAGTTACGGGTTTGATTGGTATTGAGGAGACGCTGAGGGGTTTGGAGTGGAAGGATGTTTTGGAGTACACCGAGGATAAGCCGTACAAGATGCCCGGATAAAGTAATGAAGAGCGCCGGAAAGCAGGAAGAAATTTAAACTTGTATTTGTGCTGTATTCAATCTCGGCAGGCTGTATACTGAAGAACTTGCTCACAAAGTCCCCTGGATCAGTAAATCCCATTAGTCCTCAATCATCCTTCAAGGACACCTTACATTCAGGTCTGGAGCACTACCAACTACCTTCTGGTCCCGATAAGTTGACCAACCGCGTCATCCAACTGGAGGCTCTTCAAATTGATTTTTGCCGGTTTGTAGGACCATCTAAAGCGGTTTATGTTTCCCTTTCCCTACTAGCGCAGTCCTGCCAGTGAGTCGTTTCAAGAGAGTCGCGACTGTTTAGTCACCTTCTAATCAAATCCACTCCTTGATAGTAAGGCTGCGTTTTGAAAACGTAACCCGCTTAAGACCCATGGAGACGGCGCGCCCCCTTGAATACGCGAAATTCGTGCCCAAAGTCCGAGGCGCTCATACCTCAGTCGGGATCTCCCGACAGTTCATAATCGTCCCTCGCCGGGCTCTTCCGCGGGCCTCGTAGCGAACGGATGACAACGAAGGGCCGACTGAGCGGCAGCGACCCGAGGGCCGTCTACATCGCTGCAAGTAAACTCTGTTGATACCCATTTGGTGAGTCGATCTAACAATGAATCGTGATGCGCTTCGCTTGTCAATGTCGATCGGCGTACCCGCATTTGGGTGGCGCACCTAATCTTGTTTACCGAGGTCTGTTCATTGTGGTGGGGTCAGGTCCTAAAGCTGTGCTGCTGTTGTAGCTGGGTTATTTGGTTCAGGAACGGAATCTCTCCCAGATAGGATAGGATGGTCGAATGATTCGAGCTTGTTCTTCGACTCAATTTTATTTGTACTCAATTGAACTCGATATAAATCCTGGGCTGGACGCCATCTCAAGGAGGAATTCCATGATCCTCCGACACTGCCACTGAATGGAAGTTCGTCCTCGGATCGTTTTGTCTACCTCACTCCACGGAATTCACCCGACTCTGGCCACTCACCTTCCCAGTCGTCGTACAACTTTGTTTCCCGTCGTGGTCCACTGAAGTACTGGACAACCGGACCGTCTGCAAGGCAGCGTTCAACATTGTATCCTTTCCGTGTTTCCTGAGTCCGCCGGATGCTTGGAGCATTCATAAGTCTATAAATTCATCCCTCGCCGCAGGTCATGGCTACAAATCTGTCTTCGCGACGCCGTACGAATTCCTCCAAGCGACGGCTCCATGAAACATCCTCGGACAATAGGATGGATACTCCGTCCTGAGTCTCGCCAGCGACATCAACATTTTAGGGTGCAGCTCTCGTTACGACAGAGCTATGAATTTGTGAAGGCCGACGTGTCTCCAGTCTCTTTCACCCAGGACCAGGACTAATATTGCAAGATGGCATACAGACTACCTAGCGTGTATGCCAGCTCTCTCGCCGAATGCGGCGAACACTGGGACAATGAAGCTCCATCTACGCCTCGCCGCTGCCGTCGCAAAGGGCGGAACAGGTACCTGATATGGCATTACGGAACACCTCACAAATGATACTGAAAGAGAATCGGTGTGCCCGTCGCAAATCCGCCGCCACCTCGTATCATATCACCCCTGCATCTTTGATGACAATCCAAGGATGGCGCAATATCAAGGGAGACCTACAAAAGGTATCCAGTAAGTATTTTCTCCTTGTACGCGGTAAGACAAGGGAAACGAACAGCCCTAGCTTACAACATGTTTAAGTATACCGCCGAACGTGATAGCGACGTTTGTCTTCATATTGGAAATCTGTGGCGCCGCGAGTGGGTAATTTAGGCCGCCGACGCGACCGGGAATGGCTGTATTGAAAGGTCAGAAATATACACGTCGTCAAATGTATCGATGTCGCCGGATCCATATATGAATCCATTTAAAGCAATGATAGCACATGAGATGATACGATATCAATTGCATCAGAGCATGGGGATGTATTGTTTGATTGAAGAGGGTCGCGCGAGAAATAGATAATGGCCACATCCAGCGATGACGCACCTCACGAGGGCGCGTCGTAATCCCGTGCATGGTCACATCCAACAGTAGGACGCCGGAACCGTGAGCAGTCGTGCCCTGCAGACAAAGATATCAGCCCCTCAATAAGTATGTGAGAACAAGTGAAGAGGAACCTTGTTTCAGGATGTCGTATCTCCACCCAATGCGTGCACGCAGGTTCAACCGCAGGGAGTGCGTCCGAAAGCGTAGTTCCGAATGCACGACGTGCGCATATGGGTTAGACTTGGGTCGAAAAGGGAGGCCTGCGCCTCAAAGGGTCATTGAAGGTGTACGAAAACATGACATTGTCGTTAGCTGTAAATCGCAGAAGAAGGTAAGTAAATCAATATCCTTACCCCCGAAATCGAAGGAACGTACGAATATGGGAAGAGTCCGGTGTTCAAAGGACGCCGAGATGGCCTCACCCTTCAAGTTGATGACCGGAGCTTGGCTATCTAGTACTATCACGGCGGAGAAATGACTTGGATAATAGAGGAGTACGGTTAAAATCGACCAGCGCTCCCGGCACCACAAGCCCATGGGGAGGCAAAACTGCGAACATGAATACGGTGAGTGCTAGGTGTCCGTGAGAGGCTAGCACAACCGTGGCTTGTTAGCATCACGCGTCAATCGTCTCGCTCGGCACTCCAAATACGCAGGATATATGACTAGACGCCGCTTGGGAACATCACGAGCGGAAGCAGTCTAATGACGTCCGACCAGGAGGTAGGTACAGGCGCCCGTTCATTATCCTTCGTGTGTATCAACTCAGTAAGCCATTTAAGAGCAGACTCACACATGGGTTGGCGGTCCGGCACGGTTTGGATGACCGGACTCGGAGAGGTGGACATCGCGGGAGAAGGAGAACGACCAACATAGAACGTGTATACGATTCTCTGTGATCGCCACTAGCGGCACTGCGGTACCGCCTAGGCTCCAGGGAGGATATCCGAGGCCTTTCGAGTGTGAATTGTGCGGCGAACGAGACTGTAGAATGTTGAGCGCCCCTCCAGGGCCATGTCACCGAAGAAAAGGCGGAGAAGTCAATGGAAAGCTATATGTCGGTCAATGAGAAAATGACCGCACGAAACTTGGGCGATTTAGCGGGCAGGCTCGACAAAGCCGAGCGTGACAATTCACGACGGTGGGTCTAGTGATGTGTATCTATCCCTCTCGTATCAAGGGGAACGAACCGACCTAGAGAGAAATAGTAAGTTCCAGGTCGAGGAGGAGCAATCAACATACGAAACGACAGTAACTCCATGCTCGCGGATTGTTCCCAAAAGAAACGGTCGAAAGCAAGTTCCCGTGTTTTGTGGGTATGTCCGGAAAGTTCGGGGGACGTGGACAGCTGAAACTCGTGAAGATTTCGGAGATGAGGATGATGATCTTCCATCCAGCGCGCAAGACTCAGTCTAGAGGCATTCGGGAGTGCACTTGAGCGGCGCAGACCAAGAGACGCAGCTTCGAGGACCAATGAAATCAATACACTTTGAAGAATGAGCTTCGCCGGACCACGGACTTGATAACTGACTTTGAAACCTTTAGGAAAACGTTCACTGAGTTCTCAATTGCATCATCCTTCGCGCACGACAAAGAAACTTTCCGTATAATGCGCGTTTTTAGGGTGCCCAAAAAGACTGCGGCCAAGGTTGTTGAATTACTAAGTATACGCGTCAGCCACATTACGGGAGTTGAGCATACTTACAAGCAGGGTTGTCGCTCTGTGGTGCTTACCATGGACTTGGTAGAAATGTGTTGATGGTCGAAGGCCAAGTCCCGGTAATCAAACATTCGCCGGACGGAAGCAATGGCGTGCCGTGATCGAGTTCTCCCTTCCTTCCTGACCGCGATAATCGTTCTGTCAACAACGTACTGGCTCTGACTTTCGACGTTGCTACCTACTATGCAGACTGAAATCACTCTCTCTGATCTTACGTCCTGGTCCTTGAAAGTGCGCAAATGTTTGCTGAGTTTGAAACGTCCAAGTAAGCACGTTTACCACGTTTGCCAACCAATTTCGCTCATTCTATTCCTTTCACATATGTACAGACTAGTAGCCGGAACATTAACCTTACACTCACCAACGGGCCACCGTCTCTCCTTTCGTCTGGACCGTCTGTCGCCGTCTTCATTCGTCACTTGCCGTTGTCGCCACCTTGTCAAAATGCCGACATGACAATGATATGCGCTATTCTCGGTCTTCTAAAATTCAATCGGAGCTCAAGCTGGAAACATTCCGTCGTCCGAGGGGGATCTCAGGCGTCATTTTGAGATCGGCCGAGGATCTTTTCCTCGAGTGTAACACGACAGAAACGCTATGATTCATTCTCTATTCATCTACACCTGTCTTCCTTCGTCATGAATGGTACGTTCTCCCGCTTTTCCGCATTCTATTCTATGCCTGACCCAATTTCCTCAGCGCCAATCGAAATCCCATTTTTCTTCGTTCGTACTCTCGTATCGAAAGTTGTGGAGATAGCCCACCGGCTTTGCGCCGACGAATAAATGAAATGATGCAATCACCGTCGCCGTCCGACAATCATGCGCGTCCCACGGCCGCAAGAGTTGAGTTTGGATCCCGTGGACATAACCATAACCGCCATGTCACTCCACATTTTACGGTGACTTCTGTTTTGAGCGGAAAGTCATCGCTACACCCGAGGGATACCGATTTGGCTGGGGGTTTCCAGGTCATGACGCCCCTGCTGCCATTGGCAATACGGGCAGGCAGACTGAGAAGAACAATGCGTCGAGGTGCAATTGCGGGTGAGGTACCGAGGATCCCTTTAACGGAGAATGTCCGCATTAACGAGACCATAGACGCTGCGGCAAGAATGCGAGAGTGTTTCGTTCATTCCACATCAATGTTCTGGCAAGCCCTCGGACTTTGGCGTGCAGCGTTTCTGAACGGGCACGATGCGGGCGGGATGATGTGTCGTGGGACATCAAACATTTTCCTCTTCGCGCACACATTTCCCATGACCCACTGGACACACAACAAGTAACCGATGTTATCTCCATGCGACCAAGTCGAGAGCGCCTCGGGTTCTGATGGGATTCGGAAATTGACTTGAATCCGATGGCCAATCTTAGATCATTTCGCCTTCGTCAGACGCGGTATTTAACAGAGAACGGGTACGACAGAACGGAACTCAACCCAGGCACTCCCCCCGCATTTCCACGCCAAAGACAAGACACCTATCCCTCCATCCATCACCATGCTGTCAAGAGAACGTCGATCGTGGACAGCTCGGGAAGATCAGCTCCTCCGCGACGCAGTTGCAAAAGGTCGGTTGATCGTGATCTTACGGTTCCGGCTCTCATCTATACTATCCAGAGGATCCAAACACTCAGAACCCCTCGAAATGGCATGCCATCGCCAAGCACGTTCCCGACCGCACCAACAAGGACTGCCGCAAGCGCTGGTTCGCCAAGATGGCTAGCGACGTTGTAAAGGGTGGTTGGGCGCCGGATGAGGACGAGAGGCTCGTCAAGGCCATTGAGCGCTACGGGACGCGATGGAGTTTAGTCGCCAGTGTTGTCGGCACGCGTAACAGCGATCGTAAGTACATTTCTATCCCTCCGTCACGATGCCGACTTTTACGCCATACATATTAGAATGCGCCAAGCGCTGGACAGACACATTGAATCCATCCATTGACCGTTCGACCTGGACACCCGAAGGCGATGCCATGTTGATCAACGCCGTTAACGAGCACGGCAAGCTCTGGACAAAGATAGTGAAGACGTACTTCCCCGGCAGAACTGGACTCAGCGCCAAAAATCGGTCAGTACCCTTCGCGTGCCCTTGAGACGCGTCGGACTTACTCTCAAGTTGCAGCTATAACTCTATTACGCGTTTCAACTCTGATCGTGCGCGCCGCCCATCTAAAAGCAATTCCTCCACATCCAGTTCCGCAAGCGTATCTCCTATAACGCCGACCATGAACATCATCGAGGGCCCCTTCTCACAATCACCGACGTCGCACCACCATTCCAAGTCGGACGTCCCGTTTGACCTTCAGCCCTGGGGGGATGTGTCCTCGCCGTATCCCTCTCCTGCATACACGACATCCACATTCCCCGAAGATGCGCTCCTCGCGTTCCCACCTCATTCGCCTTACGAGTCCAATATGTCATCGCCGCTTTCGAGCGCGGCTAGTGATAACGGATATGAGTATCCGCAGCCAACACTCCCTCCGTCTAGTTTCGAGTTGGGCAGTGGTGCCGAGCAGCACTGGGCGTCGACAAATCATGTGTACGATACGCAGCAGTGGGAGCGCTACCAGCAGACCAGCCCGTCCGTCGGCTACATGTATTGATTTCCTTCTCCTTTTGCTTTGATCATTGTTTAACGCTTATCTTGTACTATATCTATCGTGTTATTGCATTTGTACTGTACTGCACTGTATGTCTCGTTTCTTGTCCTACTCGCTATCCATTTTAGACTAGTGTCTTATCCCTCTGTATTTGAAAATCGCATCCTATACACAAAGCGTTAGCGTGAATCGGCGGAGGTCCTCGTCCAGGGTCCTCGAGAGACGAAGCTTCTCCGAGAGATGTGGAGCAAAGATTGATGGTGCCTATCAATTTGAAGATGATTTTCTTTGGTGGATGTGTGGCGTTACTGAATTGCTTACAAGAGCCCTGATCCTCGGTAAGGGTTTGGAATACCGGAAGTCACGCGGTCATCCCTATGTAAAAGTTGGTTGTGAACAGCCAGTCTGTGCGCGAAATACATTCTATCTGGTATGAACTTTGCCTTGACGTCGGCAGTAGCACGCGTAGTTCATGTCAAACGGACACTGATACCCGAGGGAACCGGATCACCTTGCACACCACCATCCGTTCGGACTCGCACTGATTGACAATCCATTATGTGAGGACTCTCCACGGGATACACGGATTGACACTAAATGAATTCAAAGGAATGGCCGTGATGGCCTTTTCTGGACAACGTGGCCGACGGCTGATACGCGTCCTCCATTTATTGAATCGAGTGCTTGATGTTATCAGAGACTGTGGGAGGTCCCAAACGAAAATATTGGGAGGAATAACACGCTATGTCGAACGTCCTTGTTCTTCGGATTAAAATCCGGTGTTTCCGGAGCGCACACGAAGGAGCAACGCTTTTATTGGAAGTTCACTAGTAATTATACATCTTTTGCCGGGACGTTGACTCCGACTTCAGTCGTCCGTCGCAGGAGCAGTATCGGCTCCCGAAGAGGATCTAAACCGCAAGGAGGATGGCTGGCGACTACCAGTCCCCGAACGCCACGAATCGTTAGGCCGAGCCTGGCCGGAAGCGACTCGTGCTATGATTAATGTCGGTGCTATGCCCTTTCTCGTGCGGTGAGAGAAGTACTTGACGTGGAAGTGATACGCCTACCGTAACCGCGCTTAACAGTGCACCGGGAAACCAATCTGTTTCGTTCCAATGTTGATCGTGAAAGGCGTATACATAGAATGCGATGAACACGATGTATGTGATGGAATAGAGAAGCGCCGATTCTACAAGGATCTCGACGATGCTCTGATACGTGCGGACTGTTCCGGAAGAGCGAACAATACGGATGATGATCAGGCTGGTACACAAGACGTCGGTTGCAACCGTCATTGCATAGTAGACGATGTTCCAGTTGATCTGCGTGATGCTGACGGTATATCCCGGAGAGTAGTTTGATACCAGAAGCAGTACGACTGATACTGAAGTAGGATTAGCCATCAGCAAGACGGGCAACGGAGATCAAGCACCTGTTTCTGTGATGAGGCACAGGAAAGGTAAGATCACAATGACCCATGAGCCACCGTGGACGACATAGCAGCGCCATATCTACGGGTTATGGTCATCCTGTGAACGCACAGGCCTGGTTGATGATACGCACAATAATACAATCTGCGATCAAGACGTTAACGGCGAGGGAAACTCTTGACACAATGGATACGGCATTGAGATTATCCAAGATGCTGAAGTCAAAGGCGCTTTCGCGAGTCTCTCCATGAACAATGTACGTTCGGTCGATGTAGTACCACGAGACAGCAGCGTGAACGGTGCCGAGGGCCCACATAAAACTGATGAGGAGCGTGTAGACCGCCTGCCCTAGTGATAATCCTTGACGAGAGGCCGATGTTACTGTACAACGCGTTAGAATAACATTATCAAGGAAAATCATTTCATACCGATGGCCGCCATGGCATAGATATAGACAGAGGTGTAGAAGGAATGGCAGAAAATTTCGAGCACGTAGGAATGAAGATTGTTCTTGTGGTATTCGACAACGTCGCCCGGTGTGAGACCTAGCTGTTCAGAAAGTGAGGATGCCATAGTACAGACGCAAAGAGTTCGAAGTCCTATATAGTCGAGTAGACTGCGGGAGCAATAGAGATAGCTGTCAATGTTGCGATGCTAGATTCACGAGATGAGTAGATACGTGATAGAAAGTCACATCCGAGCATGAAAGACAGATGGTTGCCAGGCGCCAGACGTACTCCAGGACTTGTGAAAGTGGCCCGTCTTACAACACGTTCCGAAGCCTAGACAGATGAGAACCCATTGATACAGATGAGACGGACAGAGCGTTAGGGGTTAGGGTTGTGACGAGCTTGTAGTGGCAACTAGAAAAACGGGCGAAGTA
>QLPD01002710.1:0-20769 GCA_003314085.1 Hymenopellis raphanipes
GAAAGAATATTGCCAGCACCGGGAATTTGTCCATGTAGGCAGTCATGGTCTGGAAGCGCACTGTGAGCTTTCGATAAAAGAAAGAATGTTTAAGTCACCTCGTCAATCGACGACAGCCTATCGATATCTAAAGCGCCATCGTCAGCTTTTAACCGTTTCGATGGGCGCCTGGGTTCGTCAAAGGTTGATTTCCTCTTTGTCAAGAGAGAGTTTTCGATCAGAGGAAGTCTCTGAACGGCGTCAGCGATAGCAAAGACATGAAACGCCGTCCAAAGACCACCGTATGCTGGCTCCTTGCATGAACGTATGTCAATTAGCGAAGACAGGAATAATGTTTGCCGTTCCCTATGACGAACACCTATCCGAATATAGTTTCCACAATCGAATATGACGAAAGTCGCATCAACCTTAACGGCTGTAACCCATGCCTGCAATGAACTGAGAAACGACAATGGAAAGGAAAGACTTCTGACCTTCTGGACGTAGTCTTCACATACTGGGGTGTATTCTCCGCCTTTGTCCTTGGAAGGTGCGATGACGTTGATATCCTGAGAGACCGCAATACGCCTCTCATGAAGACGCACTCGAGGACTACGACGCGGTCCCTCCACCTTTGGCAATGTCCAAGGGCCGTCCGGGGCATCTGGAGGTGGTGACCGCGGACGCGACGCACCCGAATACTGACAGTCCAAACGCCAAGGAAACTTGATACCGTGTAGACGCGACATGTCCTCCAATACCGGCAACGCATCAGTGCAGAAAATCATTGACGAGGTCAGCTGCCTCGTGTGCCTATAAAGCCGCTCAATCATGCCCAGATTCCGTCCCGTGAATCTGGCAGATTCCTCTGGGCGAGGATGCCTCACATACAGAGCAATGTTTTGGGAAATATATGGCTCGTCAATGATATAAGTCTTCATGTCCCTAAGCGCACCTGACCAGTGCAGCGCTCCGCCCAAGCTCGGCTGACTCGGGTGAACAACAAGACTGCTTGCGATCCGTGTTAAGAACATTTCTATACCAAGACTTCGAAGGCCGATGATTGATATCGCATCGGTACCCTCTTCGGTGCGGTAAGAGGCAGATCCACCCAGTTGGAACCAAGAAGCACGTCGCGCGTTGAGTTCATCGGAATATGAATCTACTAGGCCATCAAAGAGCTCAGCATGCATGGTTGGAAGTATTTCTACATGCTTGAGAATAAGACTTTCGCATAGGTGGGAGTCGAGGAAGTGCAATGGCGCACTTGGGACGGGTACGGGTTCAGACCGTGGCCGTACGAGAGGTGGTGGATTGAAATCAAAGAATTTTTCCCGACGACTACGAGCGCCCGGTTCGCGCGGTGAAGAACCCGAGACGGAGTATGAAGAGCGTGACGAAGTCGACATTCTTTGTGGGATGCTATGACCTTATACAGAATCGAAAAAGAAAAAGAAAGGATTGTGGCAAGAACAAGAGAGCCAAAACCCAAGATTGGAAGATCACATGAGACGCGGGAACCTCCGAACCGAGCGATGCTTGGTGTCGATGCCGACAAGGAATAACCGCAGCCTGGCGGCACGTATTAAAATCTAAAATGGCACATGTGTTTGCAGCTTGACGGCATTTTCGCTGTCATTTTATTTGTGTAGATATCTAATCTGCAGAGAAGTTACACCGTTCGGGAATCGAAATGAAAGCGTCTGCTACTGGGTCTACTATTTTCCTTGCACCGCCCTTTTCCTTCTAAGCGGGTCTACACCAATAACGTCGTCCTTATCGATGAACTCGCCCTCAACGAATCGATCCAACCTCTCTTGCTCGGCCTGGTAATCCTCGGGCGTTCCTTCAAAGCTGCTTCTGTCAAAGTCTGCGAAACGCATGCGCCCGGCCTCGTCCTCCATGATGTTCCATGAACGAACATCGCGGTGTAATACGCCAGCTCCATGAATCGACGTCAAGATAGACTTTAACTGAACACTGTGAACAAATGATTAGTACTCAACACAGATGACATGAATCGAAATGAAGCGTACAGTGCCTCGGCAGAGAGGTCAACTTTTTGTTCACTATCCAACCGGTTCCCAAGAGGCTGCCCAGCATCGGAAATGATGAGAACGCGCAAACCACCATCGAAACCTTCACGGTAGCCAAGCAACGACGGTATCCCCGAGACATCGGCTTCCTCTAAATGGCGATATACCTGGAGCTCGTGGTTGAGACGTTGAGCATTCGCCTCTGTGAGCGCCAGCTTGAGAATGAATGGCCGTTGAAGGAAGTCCTGTGAATCAGTAACGTCTTCCACCTTCTTCAATGAACTCTTGCCCTTGCGAGATGATCGTTTGGTCTTTGGGGTCTTCGACGAAGACCGCTTCGATTTCGTCTTGGGATCTTTTGTCTGTTTATCTGGACGGTGCACGTCTAAGATAGCTCGGTACACGTCCCCGACATAACCTGCTCCGAGTCGTTGGTACACAATGATCTTGAGATACTCTGACGGCTGGTAATGAGCTTTACGTTCTGCGCCTGGATGAAGCAGAAGAAGGGGAGCGGGCGAATCGAAGAGGTCAAAGCGGAAGAAGACCGCCAGCACCGAAAATTCAGCCATGTAGGCAGACATAGTCTAGTATTCGATTTCAGATCAATGTACTTTCGGAGACGTATAAACCTACTTGATGAATCGAGCGCAGCTCTTTGTCTTTCGACGTGGCGCTATGAGTTTTTTGCCTCTTGGATCGGCGGTCGGGTTCCTCAAAGGTCGATTTTCGTTTACCCGATGCAGCATTCTCCAGGAGCGGGAGCCTCTGTAATGCATCAGACGCAGCGGTCACTTGAAGTGCTGTCCACAGACCACCGTAAGCGGGCTCCTTGCAGGTCCTTATGTCAATCAGATTAGAGAGAAATAAGGTCTGCCGTTCCCTGTGACGAATACCAATGCGAATAAAGTTTCCGCAGTCGAAGACGATCACAGTTGTGTCGGTTTTGACCGCGGAAACCCATGCCTACACAACATTGAGAACATGCAGTGGCACCATGAAAAAAATATTTCACCTTTTGCACGTAATCTTCGCACCTCGGCGTGTATCCTGTTTCTTCATCGCCGTCGCGTTCCACCGTGCCGATGGACAACGAGCTAGGCGTCGGCTGGACGTCGTGAAGACGAACTCTACGACTTCGACGAGGGCCCTCTAATGGGGGTAATGGCCATGGAACTTCTGAGGCATCCGGTGGCGGCGACCGAGGACGAGACGCCGTAGAACAGTGCGAGTCCAAGCGCCATGGGAAGTGATCCATGGCGTCAAGCCGTGACATGTCCTCCATTATCGGCAAGGCATCGGTACAAAACACCATTGTAGACACTAGCTGCTCGGCATGCTTTCGAAGACGCTTGAGCAACTCCCGATTCTTTCCATTCAACTCGGCGTAGTCGGTCGCCTCCGGCTTCACCACATATAATGCCAGGTTTTGCGATGCGTATGCGTCGTCAAGGAGAGTATGTCTCAACTCTGACTTAGCGCCCACCCACCGGAGCAAGCTATAGCGCAGGTCAGGTTGACTCGGATGCAGAACAAGACTGCTAGTGATCTGCGTTGAAGCAAATCTTATTGGGCCCCGACGAACTCGTATCACAGAGAGAGCACTGGTGGTATCTTCAATGGCGTTGGCATTAAACCTATGAATTGTGAATTTGCCGGGGTTTAAGGCCTCGAGTTCTTCAGAAAACGAGTCCAGACAAGCGAATACGTCGACATGCAGGGAGGGAAGGACTGTTACATGCCTAAGTATAAGGCTTTCAGATAGATGTGAATCCAGAAAGTGAAAAGGAGCCACCGGGATAGGAACACGCTGATTTCTCTTTCGCTCTAGCGATGGAGCACTGAAATCAAAGAGCGCCTGTCGGCGCGCTTGGCGTTCGAGAAATGAAGAAGACGAAGATGTAGAAGATGAAGATGTACTAGAGCGAGATGGCGATGAAGGCGGCATGAACGGTTTGTAGTCCGCTGTATACCTAGGGAAGAACACGCGACTGCAAGGACCAAAAGAAACCAACAGCCACAATGAGACCGGGTCGTTTCCGGACCGACCGTGGCTGTGCTGTAGCATCGCAAATACAAACATCGTGTCGTGGCATCTGATAGTAAATAATCTGCTATATCATGGTCCCCTTGCTGCTCTAGGTCGTCTAAGGTCATCCTCGCCAATAATGTCCTCTCTATCCACAAACTCCCCTTCGATAAACCGATCCAATCTCTCTTGTTCAGCCTGGTAATCCTCGGGCTTCCCTCTGAGACTGCTCCGGTCAAAATCCGTAAAGCGCACCCGTCCCGACTCGTCCTCCATGATGTTCCATGAGCGTACATCGCGATGCAGGACGCCAGCTTCATGAATCGCTGTAAGGATGGACTTTAATTCAACGCTGCCGCTGATTCAGTCTCTAATCGAAAGTCCAACAATTTGGAAACTTACCTCGCCTTGGGTGAGAGCTCGACTTTCCGCTCGGTGTCCATCCGTTGCCCCAGAGGATGACCAGCGTCAGATAGCATCAGAACGCGCAGGTCTGCATTAAGACCTTCGCGATATGAAAGTAGAGTTGGTATGCCCGAAACACCTGCGTCGTGCAAATGATTATAAACCCGAACCTCATGCTGAAGCCGGCGAGCGCTCGCGCTGGTGCAAGCTATTTTGATAACGAACGGTCGATACGTGGGGTCCTTTTCAGACTCTTTGGCAGCCTGCTTCTTGGAAGGTCTGGATGAGACTTTCCGACTATCAGCAGCGTCGCCAGCCTCAATGACGGCTTGATGAACGTCCCCAACAGCACCAGCACCAAGCCGCTTATACGCAATTATTTTGAGGTACTCCGTGGGTCCATAGTGAGATCTGTGCTCGGCGTCCGGCTTGAAAAGAAGGAGTGGCGCCGGCGAATCCAAGTGGTCAAAGCGAAAGAATATTGCCAGCACCGGGAATTTGTCCATGTAGGCAGTCATGGTCTGGAAGCACACTGTAAGCTTTCGATAAAAGAAAGACTGTTTAAGCCTACTTTATCAGTCGACGACACACTATCGATATCTGAAGCGGCGTCGTCAGCTTTTAACCGTTTTGATGGGCGCCTGGGTTCGTCAAAGGTTGATTTCCTCTTTGTCAAGAGGGAGTTTTCGATCAGAGGAAGTCTCTGAACGGCGTCAGCAATAGCGAAGACATGAAACGCCGTCCAAAGACCGCCGTATGCTGGCTCCTTGCATGACCGTATGTCAATGAGTGAAGAGAGGAATAATGTTTGTCGTTCCCGATGGCGAAGACCTATTCGAATATAGTTTCCGCAATCGAATACGACGAAAGTTGCATCAGCCTTGACGGCCGTAACCCAGGCCTGCGACGAATTGAGAGACGATGGTGGAAAGGAAAAACGTCTCACCTTCTGGACATAGTCTTCTCATACTGGGGTGTATTCTCCGCCTTCGACCGTGGACGGTGCGATGACGGTGATATCCTGAGACACCGCAATCCGCCTTGAAGCCTTATGAAGACGCACCCGACGACTACGACGAGGTCCCTCTACCTTTGGCAACGTCCAAGGAACGTCGGAGGCATCTGGAGGTGGTGACCGCGGACGCGACGCGCCAGAATACTGACAGTCCAAACGCCAAGGAAACTTGATGCCGTGCAGACGCGACATATCCTCCAATACCGGCAGCGCATCGGTACAGAAAGCCATCGACGAGGTCAGCTGCCTCGTGTGCCTATAAAGACGCTCGACCATGTCCCGATTCCCTCCAGTGTATCTCCCAAGTTCCTCCGGAGTAGGATGCCACACATACAGAGCGATGTCTTGCGACACATACGGCTGCTCAATGATAAATGTCCTCATGTCCCTAGGTGCACCTGACCAGTGCAGCGCGCTGCCCAAGCGCGGTTGACTGGGATGAACAACAAGACTGCTGGCGATCCGTGTTAAGGGAAGCTCTATACCAAGACATCGCATATTGATAATCGATATCGCATCCGTCCGCTTGGAGTTGCGATAAGGTAAGGATCCGTCGAGTTCGAACAAAGAGTCACTTCGCGCGTTGAGAGCCTCGGAAAAGGAATCCACTAGGCCATCGAAGAGCTCGACATGCATAGTTGGAAGTATTTCCACATGCTTGAGAATAAGACTTTCGGATAGGTGCCTGTCTAGGAAGTGCAAGGGCGCGCTTGGGGCGGGGACGCGTTCAGACCGTGGCCGTACGAGAGACGGCGGGTTGAAATCAAAGAATTTTTCGCGATGAGTAGGAGCGCCCGGTTCGCGCGGTGAAGAGCTCGAGGAGGAGTATGAAGAAGAGCGTGATGAGGTCGTCATTCTTCGGGGTACTATGCCACGACCTTATACCGAATCGGAAAAGAGAAAGAAACGATTTTGTGGCGAGAACAAGAGAGGCAAAACACAACATGTGAAGATCACATGTGAAGCGGGCAGCTGCGGACCGATGAGATTCGACGGTGATTACATTCCTGGCCGAGCAAGGAGAGTGGACTGCCTATTCCTTTTGAAAAGCAGCCCGACAACAGTGCACTGGCAAAGCAGCAGTCCACTAGATTTGGGGCAGAGGAAGTGGCTGGCCAGCACTGGATGAGCTGTGTTGATGATAAAGAAACAAGGACGTTCAAGTTTGAGTACAGGGTGCTCACGATGAAACTGTTCAGTTACAAATGACCTGTTGGCGTTAGGCCTTTCGAAGTAGAAGGATGTACAGCGTATTCGTTTAATTTAATAGCCATGTCCGATGCGCATTGAATTTGAACCATTTAGAACTCCTCCGGAAAGACCAAAGGAAACTGCTCGAGGTACGCGTCATCCCAAGCTTCACCATCCTCGTTATCAGCCTCCAACTCATCGTCGGAAACCCAGTCATATGTCACGAAGAGTCTGCCAAGATGCAACATGAGTATTGCCTTCGAGAAAAGCAGACAGAAATCACGCACTCGTCTTCATCTTCACTAGTACCATCACCGTCGTCGGAGTCGTCCGACAGATCTGAAAGCTCTGAAAGCGCAGAGCACAGTAAAGCGCTTGGTAGGATATCATCGTCCTCTCCCTCGGATGAATCTGAGTCAGAATCATCATCGACTTCATCGTCGTCTCGAAGGGTGAAGGACAGTAGCCACGCAGAGGGGCGCTCTTGGGCTACACTGGATGTGGATATCGCGAGTGGCGTCTCGTTTGTGAGTTCCACGGATTGGCCGAGCTCCTCGTCCTCATCCTCAAATGTAAAGTGAATTTCGTTTCTGAGAGGTGAAGACATGAACGGCGCTGGCAGGAAAGACGGAGGCATGATGTTAGTGGTGTGCTTATACGATGCCACAGCTTATTATATCTGCGTGCTCGCGCGTGCCCATTGTTTCATTGTTCGGCGCTTGTCCACACACTTCAGAGAAACCCAGTTTGGAAACATATCTCATTGTTGGGCGTGGACAATGGCGATACGGTTCGTTTCTTGATTAAGCGTCCACTGCCACTGAGTGTTTGTCAGTGGCATTTGCTAGAATTCGGGAAATGCGTACCATTTGGAAGCGGGTTGCACCAACCGCTCGCGAATAATGAAGAAGAAAGAAATAAAATTGAGTAGAAAATCGAAACCCAAGAATTGAAGCGAGCTGAGGTGATAGCTAGAGTCGTAAGTGGTATACTGTTCGAAGAGTCAGATGTGAATTAGTGAATCGGGATCTTCGTCTCCTCCTCCTTGCCCCTAATGCATGGACACGTTCCCCGATGCCTGACCCATTCATCAACATAATCATAGCCCGATCCGTTCTCCGTATCGAGAGGCTCAATCATCGCTCGGCACAACCTGCACATCCCATACTGCGCCTCGAAATTCTCTGTCGCCATCCACTCCTCGCCCTCCAGCCACCTCTTCCTCGCCTCCCAGCCCACCATCAACTCGGGCGGGACCCGCCACCTCACGACGATTTCCGGGAAGGTGGGCACGCGTTTAAATATGAGATCAATCGTGACGTTGCAGCGAGAGTGAAGCTTGCGTTTGTCGGCAGTGAAGTGGGGTTTGAATGGTGCGCTAAAGTCGTGTGGGAGTTTGACGCCGCCGACGGCTGGAGGGAATGGGTTCTTGCGCGCCGCGAAGTATTTAAGTTGGACAGGTGGGAGTAGGTGGATGGTGTCTTCGACGCCGCTGGTGTTTTCGTGGGTCTCCTCTTCCGACTCCGTTATATCTTCGGACTCGGAGGAGCCGTCAGAGACGTGTTCTTGCTTGATGGATTTTGGACTGGGAGAACTAGGAAAATTCGTTAATGGAATGCAGGGAAAGGTATACATGGCGACATACTCTTCGAGTTCTTCTGGGTCCTCGTTCTCGCCACGTTTCCTCTTTAAAGGAATGCGAATAGTCTTTGGCGCGCTGAGTAGTGGCTTCCTATTCAACTATAAGAAAGAGTTCAAGGGTAGCAGCAAATGAATACGCACTCTTCGCGGACAAGCTTGCCTGGAATGGGTTTGGGTTGTTTAAGAACAACGCGTCGATTTTCCTTTGTAGTAGACATATTCCGGATGGGTGGGAAGATGAGAGCAGGTGTTGTGGGGTGCTGAAGGATGTATGGGAGAGAAAAAGCTGGATGGACGAAGTTATAAGGATGAAAACGTGACTTTCATTGTGCAGGTCCAACTTTTCGTTTCCTTATTTGGATGTCCAAAACCCATTGTTCTCCGCAAGCAGAAAGCTCTACACGGAATGAAGTCGATGGTCAATGGTCCACAACAGCACGCGAGTCCGAGGTAACGTTCATCACATTGGGCATCCTTGGTAGTGTGGCGTCGGCGACTGGTGGTCGGATTCGGATAACGATCTCGGATCTCCGTGGAACTGACAGAAAATCAGAACGCGCCGGACTCTATGCTGTGCACCCAATCCAGCGGGCCGCAGTATCAACTAGACACACGCCCGGATGTCTAACACAAGCGACCGGGATGGCGCATCAAAAGAGGGGTTAGCGGTATCACACGTTGACCTCTCCCTTATAAGAGCGCTCATCCATCGTTTACGCGGCGTACAATCTTAAAAGAAGAAAGATGTTCAGCCGCCAGCGCTCAAGCATGCCACCAACATCACCTGTCATACCAACGCCCAAGACGAGCGACCGCGCAAGACTGCTCATGCTCGTGAAGAGGAAAGACGGCATGTCGAAAGAGGAGTTTCGAAAACATTGGACGGAGGTGCATACACCGATGGTGATGCGGATGATCGGCAAGGAGAAGATGCCGCTAAAATACCAGTTGGTAAGGCTCTGCTGGCGCGTTTAATGCAGGAGATGGGTGCTAATGGACGTCCGACAGATGCATGTCAATGAGCAGACGAACGACATGCTTATGTGGATGGGGAAGGAGACGACGGAGTGGGACGGAGTAGCCATGTTCGAAGCGCATAGCTTCAAGGATATTTTTGAGGCGAACTTCTGAGTCTGTCGTCGTCGAGACCAGTACTGAACGCTTGCCAGATATTCCAAGATGAGTGGGTATCGATAGCAGGAAAAGTAGATGAAGAGCGATTCATGGATAGGACGAAAACGCGGTTAATACCGCTGGATTTCATATCATTTTTAGACGATTGACTTTGGTGGAAGGAAACGCCAACTAGAACCTGCCGGCCAGGCATCTCGGCCATGCGTGACGCTGCTCTCGGACCCAGAGCGTGAAGTTGGAATGTACCACCGTTCGCAGATAGACGCAGATCTGGGAAAGGCATAGGGGAGTGTTTGTGCATCGAAGAAAATGGCGTGCCATAGTTCTGCGGGTAGCAGGCCTTGACGGTAAGCGCCAAGAGAGATGCCGACGGCGGAATCAAGTTGTTTGTCATAAGTTCACACGCTCCTCGAGGTTTAAACGTTTTCTTTGCCAGCCAAAGCCTTTCGATTCTGACCTTCATATCTTAAAACACCTCTTTGGGGAATTATACATCTACACTTCCTCCTCTCACGACGAGAGGTAACGCTTCAATTTGAACTGTACATTCGTATAGCTGACTGGGATGTCCTTATAAACAGTTCAACGCTGCGCCAGGATTCGAATTTAGACCTAGCCTCGTCAAGGAGGCATACCCTCCTCTGCGCCGCATAAAACTCCCACAAGGGCTTTTAACATGCCCAGTCCCATTGACACCATTCCTCCCGAAATCCTCATTGAAATCCTCCTCTGCTACATCTACAGCTGTATTCCCCAGCAAATCCGCTTCGATCGTCTGCGGGACCTCATCAGTGACTGCGAAGACGTTCCAAATGCGCCGTATCTTCTCCTGGAAGTCTGCCGCCGATGGCACGATATTGCTCTTGCCGAGCCCCGTCTTTGGGCTGCAGCATTCGTGATTCATTGCCGGTCTACAGATCTTCCCCGCAGTATTGCCCCGACGTATCACGCGTTAGCGTCCTGCGATGCACAAAGACGAGGCCTCTCCTTGGAGCGTCTTAATAGGAGGATTGAGCGCTCGAGGAATCTACCCATAGACGTCTTGGTGTTCTCATACCAGAGCCACAATTACGTCTCCCATGCAGAATCCGCTTCCTTATACCGTGCCATGCTCGATATGCTGCCTCGTGTACGCAAGCTGCACTTGTTTGTGGAGATGCAGCGCAAAGACCGGGCCGTATTTCCTCTCGAGCTAGAGGCCCGACTTGACGAAGCCGAGGTAGTGGTTTTATCTCTGATTGGTCATGTGGAGGCGTGTCTGCGATTGGGAGTACGATTTCTTCGCCACATGCGTCGCGTCCGTGACCTCACGCTCTCTCAACTCACGAGTACGCGCTGCCTTCGCAATGCGCCTTTAACGAGCCTTACAGATCTCGCTGTAGGCGTTGTGGATTTCGACTTATTCTGCAATGTGCTCCAACATGCACCCTCACTGCAGAACGTCAAGATTGAGATCGTGACGGCGTTCGGCGGCTTTCCTTCATCATCCTTACCCTTTACCCATGATCAACTGCGTCAACTGGATATTCAACGCAGTTCTTTTAGCGACCGGGGTTTTTGGGACGTGCTACATGAGTTAACACTGCCCAATCTTCAGACCTTGCGTCTCGCTCTGCATCGTGGCCACCACTGGCCTCCACAGGCCACCGTCGACTTCTTCCTGCGCTCGGAATGTCAGCTAGCCGAATTGTCCCTTACAGACGGTACTATAGGCGACAAGATCGCTGAGATCTCGCAGTCGCTCAAATCTCTTGTTGCTCTCGAGATGATGACAGACATCTCCGACAACGCGCTGCAGTTCTTATCCCGACCGGGCGTGCTACCACATTTGCGGTACATCGGCTCGCAGGATACAAACAAGTGGGTTCTAACCTTCTCCGCACACATAATCTAATTGCACTCCAACAGACATCGTTTCGTCCAAGTGTATTAAATACGAAGTGTATGTCGGTTTGGGGAACGGAGGGAAAGAGGCATTCCCGAATCATTCATATTTCGATCTATCCAATAGTGTACAATACTGTCCACAAGAGTAAGTAAAAAAATGACAATGAAAATGAAGGAGACTGAGCATGATATCTAACTTCTCCCAACACAATTCATCCGGCAGTCTCAGCACAGCCTGGGTAAGTTGAGCTAGCTCCAACACAAAGCACTCAACTCACATGCCCATCCCGTCTCGTCTGAACCGTACGCCGTTAATGCTCAGCAACGACTAGCATCAGAAGAGTTCTCGGAGGTACTCTTCACCGCTCCCAAGTGGTAAGGCGACGATCCGGCCAGAGCTCAGAGAGCTGAACGCGGTGCAACCGCTCGATATGCCAGTAAACTAGGCAATGCGCAATACCCGCCGCGAGAACGATGGTGTCAAAATGCAAGTATGTAGTCTTCATGAGCCGAGGTTAGTAGTTATACCGCAAAAGGAGGCATCAATGCCTTGACTCACGTTCAGTAGTTGAGAGCTTTCCATCGCGTCCACCAAGTATTGTATGATGCGGAACGCGGTCATGAGCGGGTTCTTACAGCTCCACGAGAGGGCAGGGCAGTGTCTTTGTACGAGAACCACATTCGACAATGAAAATGAACATTCCATACTAAACTAGAAGAACCGTTAGAATAGTGACTGCTCGAGAACGCGAAGAGGAAACCAATAAAACTCACCTGTCTGTTTGATGACAGTCATGAGGAGTAGGGTATTGCCCAGGTCCTTCAAGGAAAAAGACCGCCAGCACCAGTCTACGATATCCATAAGCCAACATTCAAAAGGAATCGTGACCACATGACAGACCTGAATCAAAACCGCGACAACAGACGACGCCTTGACCACCAGCATCGAAAGAAGAAGCGCATACCGAGATCTACGGCCTAATCCCTCGTTCGAAGCCATATCCGTATCGGCCGCAGCGATGAGCTTCCCATTCACCGAATAGTTAGACGCCATGAACCCAGCGGCGGGCATAATCACCAACAGCTCAGCCGCGATGATGAGCATCGACTATTTCGAAGGATGATGCGATGAATCTCGGCGAAGGGAAGCAAGAAACCTCGTCGGGTCTGACGAGGTGGCCGATAGCCAGAAAGGCGTAGAAAGTTTCCATGCTGGGGTTGGCTACGACACCGGGGACGTATGAGAGTTGGGAGTTGGCTTGGAGAACGACGTCGCGGATTTGGGGGAGGTGGTCGAAGGTCATGTCGGATGTCGGCGAATGGACGAGCAGTGGAAACTGGAATCGATGTAGGGTACCATAGCGAAATTAGTTTATGTTATCGGGCACTCTGAAGTGGAGAAGCGCGTCCGGTGTAGGGAGTGCAATGAAGGAAGCTACATCCGTGCATAATTACAACCTCAGATTCGCCTCTTGTATGACGGTGTAGTTGAAAGAGGCGCCTTTAGGAGGCCAAGTTGTCGAAGAGTCTTGTCGATTCCTTAAACGGATTGTCCGTGCGCGCGCCCAAGAAGGGGAGTTGAATATGTCGCAGATAAAGCAGTGGTTATGTTTGAACGTTGGGACGTCTGAGATGTCCATTTGAACGGACCGCGTTTAAACGCTCCGCCAGAGGTAATAAGATATTATTGACTATTGACTACTGTATTACGTGCCAATTGGAACATTCAAACGGGCCAGCTGGTGTTGTTTGAACGGTAACAACCTATAAGATCGGGAGAAGCAACAAACACCGTTTGAATCGGCATCAACGGACCTCTTTCTCCCAGTTCAAACGGACACGTTCAAACTCGACATGTTCTACAGGTAGTCGTCCCACGTTCAATCTGATGCGTTCAAACGCAGTAATATCATCTATGGCAAATCTATGGTGGCAAAACTTGGTTCGCCAGCGTTTGAACGGCGTGTGCCATGTCCGTTGAAACGTGGCGAGTGTTCGAACGCAGGTAGACCAAGTTATGTGTCGCTAAGACTTGAGTGGCTGTTGGTCGAGATGTCGCGTGGAGTCGGCGACGTGGTGGCAGCAGATCGTGGAGAAACGATGTAGCGAGAAATGATGTAGTGAGAAACGTCACAGTGGCAGCATATGGTGGTAAGAGAACAAGCTTTGGACACACAAAGGGACTGGTCATATCGTCCTCACGTGATTGAGCGCGAACAAAAGGCCAGCACATAAGCGCTTTAACGAACTGTAAGCACTTAAGCACTTAAGTCGAACAATTGGCTTTCCACGTGGTCCAATCCTGTCCAATCTTCCTTTAAGGTGCAGCGCAGCGCTTCTCGTTAACGTAGCCAGTAATTCCATAGGGTTTGCTTGATAGTGCCGTACCATGTGTGGGACTCGATCTTGTGACCACTGAATCTATACCCACTAAAACCCGCTTTCCTTCGTCCCGTCACCATATTGTTCGGAATCACGTCTTTCCAGCGTCTTTCCATGTATTTGATATCTCCTTCTTGCCAATTTCTGCTGGTCTGATAGCAAACAGTCAAGCAGCAAGCTCGAGTTGCCTGTTGATCGAGTACCGTATCTCGCGATGTGAGGTTGGGGTCTTATCATTGATGCAACATTTATGACTCTCTCGTTCCACAGCTTCCGAATGAGCCTGTGGGCTGATTTTGATATCGGGATGCGTCTCTTTCTTTCTTCTCCCCTCGTCGTCGCAGGACGCTGGAACGAGGACTGTACGGACAACGACTTTACCTGGCGACGTTGTTTTCGTGACGCGTCCGTGTCCTACTTGGTTTTGTGCCGGTGGGAGCGAGGCGGTGCTATGAAGATGGACGGACCAGAGACTACCGCTGCGTTCTTCGACATGAGAACTGCCGTATTCAACAAGCCTACCGCCGTGTCCGCCATGTCTTGAAGGATTGTTCACAGTAAGTCCTCTAAATTTTGTATCTATCGTTACTAAGGTATTCGCCGACTAGGCGCTACCTACACGCGTGGACTCACGGAGTATGCTACTTGTTTTCTCTTCATGCTTTCAACTGACCCGGTGCTATAGCCAGGCCGCGAGTGTTGCGATGGCTTTTGGGTCGTACGTATACGCTACTTTGTTGCGCTTGATGGTAAGTTTCCCAAAATTGACGGCTGAATTTGCTTGTACTAACGATATGCTCAAGCCACCTTTGGAGTCATTGACCAGTCTACGATCTACCACGTCGTCTCTGTTTGGACTCGACTACGGATCGGCCGATGTCGTTCCGCCTTGATGTTGGGCGCGACGTCGGGATTGTGACCCTGACATGGAATACACCCCCTGTGCATCGGAGGATCACGACTCCAGGACCGTCCTACGAAGACTTTGCTGGTGGCCTCGTCATGCAAGGGTGAGATTGTTACATTTGACCAATTCCTTCAGAAGCTGATTTTTTGACTTAGACCAGACTGCGACGGCGTAGCACGGCTGGATTTGGAGGAATGTGACCGTACCATGGCGGATACGCCGTCGTTAAGGCCCTGTAACGTGCGCAGAACCCGCCAGACGCGGCGCGAGTGGTTGGCGGGAGGTCGGGATGGTTATCGACTTGAAGGCGGGCGATGTCGTTTGGTGAAGGAGGATATTGTTGTTATTTCTCTCGCACGATGCGGAGAGCCGCCGCGCTTTCCTCACATCATGGTGAGCTTTCCAAGTTTGACTCTATTCTTATCAAATTGACCTTCTTGTGCTTTAGTCTAGTTGAACGCCGACGTCTGACTAGACGTGTTCTCTCTACGATGTTTTCCGACTGATGGGTAAGTCTTATTCACTGATTCTTAACTTTGAGTGAATACTAACCTCGTCGTCTTACTAGATGTTACACTTGCGTCAGCAAGCCTCCAGTGGTAAGTAACTCCTTTCTCCTCGTGCTTCAAGCTCTCACTGACGCTTACAGGATGTTACACGACTTATCTATGTTCATGACGCGTCCTGCCCACTCGGCTTCACGCCGGTGGACAATGACTTGACTTGGGACTGGCTAGCGACGTGGTTTTCGTAACGCGTCCGTGTCCCGCTTGGCTTCGCTTCAGCGCGAGCGAGGTGGTTAGGACGACGAGTATCGATACCAGGCTCCAAACGTGTGTCTTCAAGCCCGCCGACATTCCAGGAAGGAGAGTCCTTGGGTGCCGTCGTTTTCGGGTTGGCGTATGACACGGTAAGTCCTGTGCTTATCTGTTAATGCCCTAGTCATCTTTGGTAGGACATTGTATTCCATTTCGCAAGCGGCTAATGTGTCGGCGAACAGGGACTTCCATGGTAAACCGACTTTGTTCTCGTTGTGCTCTCAACTCACGCAGACCTTGCAGACGACTTGACTTTAGTCCTTCACCGGATCCGCCTCCTCTGCAACATAGTATCTGTCTGTGCAACTTTGGATTGATGTTTGACGGTAGACACCACCCTTCTTTGCGGAACGAGCCTTCGGGAGTGTCTATTCGATACGGAGCTCGTTATCGACCTCATCGCTGCCCAGGTAAGATTTCAAGGTTTGAACCATTTCTTTCGCAACTGATGTTGTTATCTAGATTAATGTAGGAGCTAGTTTAAAGGCGGCACTTGACGACGTGTGTGGTGTACACGGTCTCTTGAGCTCTTTCTCTCTCATAATCATCTAGCACGATTGACTTCAAAACGGGCAGCTACCACCTGGGCGGCTCATCCGGACCTGCACAACGGCCTCTTCAGATGGTTACTGCGATATCCTCGGTGGTTGCTGTCCGGATGTCCAACTCCACTTCGCCTTGGGGGAACACAACTGAATGTCATCGAGGTAGCGCGATGATTATGTGTTATATCTCTTCAAGAACGTCCTCTGCAAGACCCGCAGCTTTTCGTATTCTTCATCGGTGAGTCATGACCTCTTTCCATAATTCAAGTCTCCATTTACGATGCAGAGCTCCTGGCAAGGCACCCAGATCACCATGTATATTGGCCCTTGAACAGCTTCAACTGCTAACGCCAGGGCATGAACACAATGCTGCCTCCAGTTTGCGAAGACTTCGGCTGCGTGCCGAGTACTTATATTGGCAGCGGCACTGTATGCGAAGATTCGCGACATCGACCTTTGTATGGAGGAATTCAGTTGCGGGAGTGAACGAAGGCGCCCCATGCCTTAGGCAGCGCAATTATCCCTTGTGTGCTTACCGGTTTACTGATCTCGCTCATTAGCGCGGCCGCCTCTTTCAGTAGCGTCGCAGCAAAGTTCATCGCTGTACTGGTGGGCCATGAAGCTTACCACCACCCAGGTGCATTCACCTTATCTTATCTTACCAGCACGTTCAATGTTTTTGGTTTTATTTCATAAATACAAACATGTTCATAATACACAATGGTCGTAAAATAATGTATTGAAAAACTACCCGAATCTGTCACAAGGCCTTTGTTCGTGCAAAGGCCCTTCACCCAGAGATGGCCAAGCCTATGCCATTCTTTCTTTCACCACCGTCATCGACATCACTGTGCCTACCTGTGTCGACCTCCCCATGCAGCGACCACACGTCAAAACGGTCTGGACGACAACGACTCGGAGATGGGATGCACCAGCGACGAGCAGTAGCCCCAACGTCATCATCATCATCATCATCGACATCCCCATAACTGTGGCTATTCGTGTCGGCCTTCCCAAGCAGCGACAACGCGTCAAACTGTCCAGATGACGACGATGAGATAGGGTAAACCAGCGACGACCAGGAGGGCCCGACTTCACCACCATCATCATTGACATCACTTTGGCTTTCCGTGTTGGCCTCCCCACGCAGCGTCAAAACGGTCCGGACGACTACGAGATGAGATGAACCAGCGACGAGGAGTACGGCCCGGCTCGTAACAAGGACGAGGTCACCACCTTCCAGCCACTGTTCGGGGGTAAGTACACCGTGGTGCCACCCTGGAATAGTGGCTCCAGTGTGTTCAAAGTTCGAACGGGTCTTCGAGTTTGAACGTGTGCTAGCGTTTGAACGGGTCCTAGGGCTTGAACGGGTCTTCGAGTTTGAACGGGTTCTAGCGTTCAAACAGGTCCTCGAGCCCAGACAGGTCCTGCAGTTCGAACTCCCAGCCGAGTTTGAACACGCAAGGAAGTCGAACGCATTCGAGTGCTCCTTGGCGCCGTAGTAGCCTACAGTACTTTTAGTAGACATGGTCAATGATATCCTGTTACCTTTGGGCGGAGCGTGTAAACGCGGTCCGTTGAAACGGACGTCTCAGACGCCCTAATGTTCGAACATTACCACTGAAATATCAGTATGTCGAGGTTGATACGCGCCGCCGCCAGACCGAACAACTGTATCCGCCTAAAGCCAATACGGGTTTCGCTGTAGCGCGACGCGAGATGAGAGTGCGTAACCTTATAGGTATGAGCTTGTTGAACAATCATTTTGCTTGAACCTGCCAGGATGTAAAAACCAAAATCCAGAAGACTATGGAAAGCACTGGACTTACTGATGAAGAGTATAATTCAAAGAAGGCCAGAGCTACTAATAATTATGCTTCTTGGCCAGATTTGTATGTCTCCACCAGAATCTTTTCCTGAGAGAAAGTAAGTACCAATTCTGAAAGAGCCCAAAATAAAAAGACTAACAATTTCTTTCAAACTTGGGTTGGACAGCGCGTGTCGTTCGTATTTCAAGCGGCCTCTTCAAATAAAGCAGGCTGGTCGAAGGGAACGTCCTCGTCGTTCGATTCCAAGCAGCCGAATCTGGCGCTTCATGAGTATGTTCCTGCTTGGCCACGCTGAAGTCTCCGTGGCGAGTGCAAGTGACGCGCAGTGGGAAATTTCAGTTGATAGCTAGGCAATAATCGCTAAGCATTGGCATCGCCCAAATTTTGCAAAAGAGAGATGAGTTGAGATGGTGGTTAGAATCCAAGGTACGGATACCGGCCCGAACTCCGGAATGCAATTTAGCCCCACCCCTCACCTGCTTCTTACTTGGCTTCTTACCTTCATGTTGCTATTGGGGGTGAAGGTGAGCAGAGCTCTTCTTCGAAGTAAATCTGGTTAACATTTCTACTGAAGCAGGTGCTTGACACGCAGATGCTCAAGGCCCGAGGCACGAGGGTCTCAGAGCGTCTGCCAGGCCAAGTCTAAGTGGCAGACGACGGCCTCTCGATCGTGTAGATAGACATGTATCCTAAGTAGTATACATGTCTTTTTGGGGACGCCCGATTAGGCAATCGGCGTCCTGCTCGCTACCACCATCGTCGCTCGTGTGGCGTCCCTCGTGGAAACCGTCTCGCCCGCTGTTTCCCCCAGCCGGGGACCCCACCCCACACCACACGGTATCATAGATACCGGTGCTCTCCCTCTCCCTCTCTCTGCGTGCGTCGCCACTTAGCTTGGCCTTTGAATTGAGATCCATCGTCCCCTGCAGGTACATGCTCAATCTGGTGGGTTTTCCGTTTAAAATTATTATAATCTGACGCGCCTTTCAGCTCAAGGTGCCCTATAAACTTGAATTGGAAATGTGCCCTACATGTGCACTACTTGTCGTTGAATCCTAGGGGCATAGCACGATGTCGAAGAACTTCTCCGCTGGAACGAAATAATTAAGGACGAGGAACTTGTGAATTTTCGTCTCATTGTCGACAAATCGCCGGGTATTATCGACGGCCTCGACGAGAAGATTGTCCTGGCCAAGGAGTAACTGTTCAGGTGGGTACCCTGGCGGAAGCCGACCTCGCAGACGCGCAATCTCTCCTCCACCCCATGCGTGCCCTTCCGAACACGCTCATAGCGACAATCTTCTCTTATTGCGTACCGACACGAGAGACGGCTCTGTCAGAAGACGAAGTCACCTCCCTCGACCCAGCTTTATCTCCAAGGACGTTATCCTTTCTATGTCGTCGATGGCAGGATATTGCTTTGTCCTTGCCCCAGCTATGGACATTGATACCCATCAAATCCATATCACTCCCCGCCAGCTCGCGTACAAGATGACGCTGTTCATCGAAAGGTCCAAAGGCTTGCCGGTGTTCTTTCATTTGAGCAGCACGCACCATCCCATCTTCCTCGCTCTGGAGGTGTCGCTACCGCGATTCAAACATCTGTCCCTAGACCTCCCCCGGTCGATGCTGCAGTGGCTGTCGGGCAACGTATTTACCTCCCTCGAGCACCTAGTCATCCTCGACATCGAGGAGAAATATGACGAGCAAGATAACCTACACCTCTTCGACACGACGAACATGCCGTATCTTCGTGTGCTCGAGGTGGATACGCAGGCTCGATCTCTCCTCTACCTTATGCGTGCCTAGGCGACAGTCTTCTCTTATTGCGTACCGACATGGAGACGGCTCTATTGGATAAGGCGCCACCCCTCTGGATCTAGCTTGATTTGCTTGGACATTATCGTTTGTGTCGTCCCCCTCCCAGCTATGGACGTATCTCGAGCTGGATATCGACAGTCAACAAGCCCATCTCACTGCCTGCCAGGTCGTGTACAGAATTCCGCTGTTCATCCAACGGTTCAAAGACTTGCCGCTGTTCTTTCATTTCAGCTGTATGCACAATCTCGAGGCTCGCGAACCATTTCCCCGCTGTGGAGATGTCGCTACCGCGATAGAAACATCGATCCGTGGACCTTCCCAGGTTGGCGATGCAGTGTCTGTTGGACAACGTCTTCTCCTTCCTCGAGCACCTAGTCATCCCCGATGTTGAAGAGGACTGCGCGACGAGCGGGAAAATTCAGCCTGCACGTATGACGAGCCTTCGTGTCCGGACAGTATTGCGATGTATTAATTGGGATCATACCACTTCCGAAGGACTATGTTTTCGATTCCATATACATAGGACTTGTACTAGTTAATTCAGGATAATTCTTGTCTTCCTGGGGGACACTTCTTTCATGCCTGGGGGACACTTCAAGAGAGATTCGTTGTACTTATCTATGTATCTAGTAGCAGCACATGGGTGAAATCTCTTGTTGCGTTTACTCACGATAGCCCATTAACTTCAAGCCACGATCTCGAGAATGCAAAAGATAATTTTAAGAATGTCGTATACAGCTACAACAAGACGAATGGGTGAGTAGTAAGAAGTAGGTATAATGATATTTTGGGTCATAAAAATTGTCAACGTTATCCAAAGTGCGAGGTCGTATGTATTCCCGAGCCTCGATGTTAAGAAGTTCTTCATGATCATCATCATAGGTCGCGTCCAAGTCCGCATAAAGCCAGCGCTGCGCCGAGCATGTCATCATCTGGCGTACCATATGCCTTCGACCACGCAGGAGCAGTCCAGTTAACGGTGGGCTCGGCCGGGGCCGACGCACTCCACCCGTTCCAAGTCGCTGCGCGCGCCAGGGGCAAAGCCTGAGCCTTCCCTGCCGGATCCTTCCGCTCGCGGTCCCCTAGATTTTCTTTCTCCACCAATCTAGACCTGGCGCACGCCCATTCTAGGGTACGGGTGCGCGTGAGC
>QLPD01002716.1:0-29935 GCA_003314085.1 Hymenopellis raphanipes
TGTGGCCGTGGTGCCTGACCGCCGGTGACCGAGAGGTTCTAATATCCAGACAATCTCTCAGTGTCCGACTGAACGCTAACACCAGGAACCACTTCCCCGACAGTGATCTCAGCCAGCGCCTTAGTCTCGGCAACTCTACGACAGTACTTGATCCCATCGAGGATGATATCCATGTCCAAGTCCTTGGCAAAGAACTGCGGGTCGATGTCCGGATTGTCCATCACGTCGGCAGACTGGATGTGAACAGTTCCTTGAGAGAGCGGATGCTCCAGACAGGCTGCGAGAGAGTAATAATTTTTGCCGGCGTCGGGCTCCGCCTTCACACTAGAAGGCATGAAGTACCCAATCCAGAGGATCCTGCGGTCGTCAGGATCGCGCCGAGGAACAAAACGACGAACTCACTCTAAGAAGGGCACGCTAGACAGCCAATCCTTTTGTATGTCGCTCATTTTGTGCATGAACGGTGTTTCGCTACCAGGAGTCCCAAGTTTCTTCTTGATATCTGAGACTTCTTGCTTGTCCCAAATCTCCTCAGGCGAAATCAAGGCGAAAGCAAAGGGAACGGTGGTTAGTTTGCCAATCTTTTCCGTTTCACTGGGATTAGTTAGCATCAATACGGCGTAACGTAGTCAGGCGGTACATACTATTTCTGTAATTCAGCAGCAGCAACAACGGGATCGCGCAACACGGAGTCCCAAGATGTGTATGGCGGTTTGAGCTCAAAGGTCATGGCGACGTAGATGTGTTCCTCGAATTCATCTCAGCTTGCTGACAAGCCGATGCAAACGGCGATGGCCAACCTCTATACGAAGAGCTTTAATCTAACGAGGTCAAAAAACAACAACAGTTCACTCACGTAAATTCTTCCCGACGGTAGGCAAGTCGACGACACTGGGAATCTCGTATTTGGCAAGGATCGCAGGATCCCCGATGCCTGACGATGTTGAATGACATGAGATAGCTGAGGGAAACTGTTGCTGACCTGAGAGTTCCAAAATTTGAGGAGTCTGATAGGCGCCTGCACTTGACGAGTAAGCTATGCATGGAGTGTTACAAGGCAATCTACTGACCTGCAGACAAGATGACCTCCTTGGTCGCCTTCGCTCTGACCACTTTTCCGTCTTGTATGAATTCAACTTCGTTCGCGACTGCCGCCTCACCCTCCGGCGAAGTTTTGAACAAAATACGACTAACACGAGCTTCGGTAATGATGTGCAAGTTCGAGCTGTTCAGCTTCAGATACGCCTGTTCGAAGTGTTGGATTTTTGAACAGCTCTTAAGAACACATCCTTACCGTATCTGCGGACACGCGGGTGGCCGTGGTAGGATCAATAGCGCAGGTGCTTGTCCAGACGCCACGATTGTCTCCGCTTGACTAACACATCATTACTTAGTCTCAGATAGAAATGCACGGGGGAGAGCTCACGGAGTCCGGGTTGGATGGAACGCCCAACTCGTTCATAGCCTTGAAAAAGCAGTCCTGGGCCGCAATGATTTCGATAGGATAAGTTACGTCCACGGCACCGTCTGTACCATGTACGGAGCAATGAACAGTGACGTGTGCCTGATCTTGGGACTTTTGAGAGGCTGTGAGATTCTCATACTACAAAAATTTCAGCTAGTCATTATGTGTCAGTGGATAAGTACCATACCTTCTTGAAGTAGGGCAGCAGATCTTTCCAGCCCCAGCCGTTGATACCCAAGTCCGCGAAGGCTATTAACCGATGATTCCACTACCAAATTTAGGCGCCAACAATTCACGCACTGTTATACTCTTCGATGTTCGCGCTACCAACAGATCGTGAGACGCCAAACCCGGAGGAGCAAAAAATGGCAACGCACCGATTGACCTGCATGAAGTTGAGCTGTTATCGGAACATAAGTTGGTTGTACAAATATCCATGACGGGGTACAAACGTTGCTTGTTCCACCGAGAGACTTGCCACTGTCAAGAGTCAGACATTATGCCGGAGACAAATGAGTAGCGGACACATACCGAGGAAGATACACAGGCCTGTCACCAGCATGACTTTGCGGCGTACTAAAAAAAGCCCAGTCGACTTCCGGGTTTCCCAGGTTCTTGAGGTAAGACGCTATACACTTGGGTGAGCGTCGGGCAAATCGGGAGACGAACACAAATGCACAGACTAGGAATGCGAGTATTTGGATCGGACGAAACATCCTTCCCCGCTTCAAGGACAAGGACAGAGAGCATAGGACAGAGCGAGGCGAGGCGAGCGGCTGTTGGAAGGCCCGTTGTTCCCCCACCGATGAAAATGTAATCGAAAGTGTCGGTCATAGCAAAGCAGTTTGATGTAGGGCAAGGTAGAAATCGAGCCCTTTATATAGTGAACACTCTAGCATGTCACGGAAGCCCAATAATGGTCCGTTTGAATAGTCACAGACCCCACTTTGGACCCCACCTACCATGAATCAATTCATGTACCGCAGCGAAGGGCCCGACTGTGTGACCGCATGATGGGCTTGGGGATTTCTATTGCATGAATCCTGGATGAGGAAGGAATGAAAGTGGAAGCCGACGGTCCTTCAGAAGACGGTGCCCGGTGAGATGAAAGCGCTGTGCAAAGCTCTGGTTCCCCGATCACACAGGTGGCATTCCCGTAGAAAGTTTCAAAACTTTCCGGACTGGAAAGTACAATGAAAGTCGCATGACATCCATGCTGTCTACGCGTGTCATGCCGTGCTATGCCGGAGCACTTAAATGGCTCAGGAATGCATAATTAAACTTAAGTTCATGTACTTATTCCAATTCAAAAATTATGATTGGGTTACAAACTGCATAAGTTCGGTTTTCAAAATGAAATATTTTCCCCTCAAAGAACATAGAACACAAAGAGACGGGGGCATACCTGAAACACTTGCCTTGAAACTTTCCAGTCCGGAAAGTTTTAAAACTTTCCACTGGAATGCCACCTGTGTCAAGTACTGGCGCGTCGAATTTCGGCAGCAGGAAGTGGTAGAAGATGGCGCGGACGGCCGTGCGCATGGTCTTCCGCGGGTTCTCGGCCTCGAGACAGATTGACGCCAAACCTTCCATACCGCCGTACGAGAAGGCTGCCTGTGTGAGCACAGCCCAAACTGAATTGAAGTGTCAGCGGGTGTTGAAAGGCGCTAATGCGGACGTACATCCGAGGAAACGAGCCTTTGACGCTGGCACGATGTTCAGGTAGTCATTGTTGAAGGGTGTGTCCCTCCAGTAACGGAAACCACGACGGTCTCGATCGGGTGCGCCACCGAGATCGACGACGAGACACATAATGCAAAGACCAACGACGGTGATAATTTTGATGAAAGCGAACCTGTTGGGGGGTTAAATGGGGTCGAAATGGGACAAAATGGGGGCTTTCCAGAACTCCGCTTCACCGAAATACCTATGAAAATCAGTAAATTGACAGCTCGAATCGACAAAAGACTAACTTGACGCCAGCCAAATTGATCGCAATCATGCCAATGAGCATGACGGTAACGTAAATTGCCAAGTGATTGTTTGCCTTGTCCCAGTACTGGATTACGATGGACGCAGCCACGACTTCAACCGGAGCGGTCATAGCAGTTTGGAACCAGAATTGCCAGCCCATCGCAAAGCCAAGGGCGGGATCAACGTAACGAGCCGAGAATTCAATGAAACCACCAGCACTAGGATCGTGCACCATCATCTAAACGCCAGTTAAAACATGAAATTCAAAAGTGAGCTCAGAACATACCTCTCCGAGGCAGTACATCATCATACCGACAAGCAGACCGACAATGAGGTAACCGAGGACGGCGCCAACGGGGCCACCGTTCGCAATAGCCTTCCCGGAACCCAAGAAGAGACCTGTTCCAATAGTACCAGCCTAAAAAGAATGAGAAGCGATTCGTAGATGCGTAGAAGAAACGTACAATAGCAATCATTGACACATGCCTTCCCTTGAGGGAACGATGCATATGGGGGTCCTCAGTCGACCCATCCACAACACGATCATCGTGTACAGCGACTTGGACGTCGAGGTTAGACTTGGAAGCGTAGGCCTTCTCTGAGGACATGGCGTCGGCTGCGAGATCCGACTCTGGGATGTCTTGGATGTGGCTGGTGGGATCGCGCACTTCGGTTGTGGGGTATAAATCTGTATATTGCTTTGGACTACGTTTAAAACTTGAGGCCGCCATAAACCTTCTACGCGATCGGGCTTCTTGTCGTTTCTTGGTAAGTCAACACCATCGAAGGACGCGGATTAGACGCGATGATCTAAATGACATACACATAATAAATGCCCGTACGAACTTCCAGGAAGAACGAAGGGGAAATGACGAAGAGGTGGATCACCACTCAAAAGCTAGCTCCAGGCTGCACGACGTGAATTTGTCAACCGGCCGGGCTCACGAACTCTATGCATGCTTAAAGCGATAATCTGAAACAGAAAATCAACATGTTTCGTGGATTCTAAGCGTGAGCGTTCACTTCAGAAAGGTTATGTGGCGCACTGGCAGAAGGTACTGTGTCGCACTCACTGTGCTCTGGGGGTGTGCCTCGTCTGAATAATGGATATGCGGCTCGGACATGAAAACCCGGTCTTTGATCAGTGTGCAGGCATTTCTGCGTGATGATGGTTTGTGTCAAGAGGGAACGTGTCATGTGATTGGTGTATCTCATTTGCACCATCGTCCTCTTCCTCGTCCTAGTCGACGTCCTATTCATGCATTTTATGTAAGATGCCAGGACTCGGCGCCTTGGCCCAGCTCTGTACTTATCAGCTTAAATGAGTTTCAATGCGCCTCAAAATGCCACTTCAATTTGCATGATCAAGCTCTGCTTAAAACTACTTAAATACCAGTTTTAACTCCAGTCACTTCTTAAAGGCTTAATACACTTAAGTACCTGCTGCTGAAGCTCAGCCACTTCCTAGAGGCTTAGCGGTAACGTAAATGACAATGTGCGGTCCTGCGCAGTACATAGAGGAGTACAATGCACCGTACCATAGAGGCGCTTGAGCCGCTGTAATTGTGACTTGACACTCGATTACCGTAGTTGAACAGAGTTACCGCCACTGCTATTCAACATCCAAGTCTAATACATCTCCTCTACCACGGGAACTCTCCTTTGGGACCCCAGAACAAACCTGCAGTCCCAATCGAAATAAGCCTCCTACTTGGGAACAGAGAAAAAACAACTCACAAGTCTTACCCTCATCCTCCGGCCCAAGCAAAGCCCAAGGAACAACAACACCCGCCCCCTCCTCAGGCGTCTTCCCCGCCGGATTAAACCCATTTATCTTAGTCGCCGTAAACCCCGGCGTCACCGCATTAACCTTCACCTCCCCCTCCAGCTCCTTCGCCAGCGCAATAACATACGAATTCCCCGCCGCTTTGCTCGCATTGTACGCAATGAGATGGTGAAAGAAGCTCTCTGGAGACGCCATAAAGGTGTTACTCCCCATCTCCGAAGAGACATGGACGAAGCACGCCTGGCCTGGGGGCGCGCGGCGGAGCAGCGGGACGAACGCCTGCGCGACGCGTATGAGCCCGAAAAAGTTGGTGTCGAAGCCGGCTTGGATCATGTCGAGAGAGTCACTAAGCGCACCCTTGCTCTCCGTGCAGCCGATGGCTGCGTTGTGTATGAGTGAATCAAGGCGCCCCTCCGCGGCCTCGATAACCTCTTTGGCGGCAGCGACAGACTCGGGAGATGTAACGTCGAGCTGGACGAATTTGACGGTAAGACCATGGTCGGCTTTGAGCTGGGATTGGGCTTCCAAGCCGGCTTGTGCGTTGCGTGCGGAAAGGTAGACGGTGTGCCCTTGCTGTGCTAGGCTCCGGACGATTTCGAGTCCGATTCCGGTGTTGGAGCCAGTGACGAGGGCGACGCGTTTGTAGGTTGTTGTAGACTCCATGCTGATGACCGAGTACTGTAGGTATGGGTTTTATATAGGGGGACATGAATGAGTCACAGAGCTTATCAAACGCAAGTAATGGAGAGCGAGAATAGATCGACTATTGAAGCAGGCACCCGCGCTGCCTGTTATATCGACATGTTTCCGTCCATCCTTCGTTCTACGGCGTATCAATGCCATGCGAATACAACGTATCGGCCGGATCCTGACACGAAGAAGAACCAACGAACTTCCAATGAGTGCTGTGCGAGATAGATATCAAGCCAAGCCGGTATTTCACAAGCCCGGTCTCTTCATTATCGCAGGAACTCGGAATAAGCGCCATCAACCAACCAGTGAGAACGCCGCGGTTGGCATGAATCAACTGGGCCTTGCAATATAATGATATCCATCGACCTGGCGAAGTCTTTGCGCATTGCAGTGCTGACATGCGAGAAACACAGGAAGTGTGAAAGTGGGATACAGGACGGTAGTAGAGAGGAAGCTTTGGGGTTGACAGGAGAAATAATGAAGGATTTGCCCCCCCCATTCACAGCGTGGACCTCAAACTCTATGGATGTATAAGTGAGTGTTCCCACTCAGAAAGGATCCTAGCACGTACAAGGACCAATGAACGTGCTGTGCGAGATCTCAGCCCGGTCCCTTCATCTCGGAATAAGCGCCATCGAGAAACCAATGAGAACGCCGCGGTTGGCAAGAATCAAGCACGGGCAGTGTCCATTATGCGCTGTAGTCGGAGAGGAATAGAGAGGCGTTTTATGTTCGGCATGAAAGAAGACTGGACCTGGCGAAGAAAAGATGTCGTCTTTGCGTAATGTAAGGAAGGGCGGCAGAGAGGATTCGTGCACCCTTTATGATTGAAATGCGATCCGGCGCGTGGTTTCTCATCCACGCACTGGCACACAGCATTAGATCTTGCATAAACACGCCTGTACTCGGAATCGAAGGGGGTTGCTCACCATTTGTCCATGCTTAATCTCCTAGACTAACCACGCTCACGAACTCTATGATTGCTTTAAACGTTACTCTGCGTATAAGCGAGTGGTCAGCTCAGAAAAGTCATGTGGCGCAGAACGCACCGTATCGCATCGTGTTGGCGGCCTGACATGCCGCCCTGTTCCCTGAATACATAGGCAGTTTTGCGCACATCTGTGCTTCGTGGCTAACGTGATGATGGTAAGAAATCAAGAACGATCATGTGCTCGATCTCGAAGCCAGGCTGCCTTGTTGCGACCAGCCTCTTGTCCGCCTCTAGTTTCCACTTTCATTTTGGCTGTAACATTACGATACACGAATAACAAGGGAACCAAAAAAACTACACAACATAGAACAGAAGAAGAGAGAAAAAAACAGCGCATCAAGGAGTGTGTGTAAGGTATGTAAAGAACAAATAATATCGAGTTGAGTATGGACTATGATTCAGAAGAAACAAAAATGACTGTCAATGGGTCGGTTTGTTATTGTTGTGACGGTGCTATAGATGATTCGTCAGTCGACACGCCCGCTCCCCGACAAGCAGGACAATTATTCTTCCCCGTCTGCAACCACATATCCACACATCCCTTGTGGAACGCATGCCGACACACCATCACCCGCACCTCGTCGTCCTCCGCATAGTCGTCCAGGCATATCAGACACCGTTCGGTGCAATTCGACGAAATCTTCCCCAACTCCTCGTACTCCTTCAGCCGCGCCGCCTTGATGACTTCGAGGTTGCTCTTCTCAATCTCCTCCTTCGACGCCGTCGGCGGCTTCACTTGCCCAAGAATCTCCGCAAGATCCAGTAGCGCCTCAAACGAATCGAGGTTATTAGGCTCGCCGGTGACAATAGAATGGTCGGGTGGGTAGTATCCTACAAAATGGTCAGTAAAAAGACGTCAAGAAACAAGAAGGAAACTCACCTCCGATGACATAGATCAAGAACGTCCGCGACCCCGTAGGATCCAGCTCGGCTGGATGACCACCAGTCACCTCCGCCCGCCTCCCTGGTCGCAAATTGCGAAGCGCGCTCGCTGCTCTTGAATGCCAACGACGTCCTCTTGGCGTATCCGGTCGCGGCTCCTGCACATCGTGCAGCGGTGCATCGTCTTCATGCGGAATGTCACCTTCCTGCTCTCCCGGCGGCGGTCGCCAGTCCATGTTGACATGTACCGATTGTAGGCCAACGACAATCACCGGCACGACGACATTTTGTTGAGGAGGGTTGGATGAAGATGGGTCCGAGGGTGGTGTAGACGCGTCCGACGGTGAGGATGAGTCGAGGGTGAACATGGACGCATTTTCGGTCGGAGCGGTGACGCTGGGTGCTGGCGTCGCTGTCGGTGGACGTAGGTTCACATCAAACGAGCTACCGCCACGCGGTGCTGCAATAGCGGGGAAACGATATAATCTCCACCAGTTTATTCGGTCGGTGGGCCGGGGCGGGAGTTCGGGCGCTTGAGGGACGGATGTTTGTAAGGGGGAGGCGTGGACGGATGAGGAAGGCGTAGTCGAGTCGTCGTTGTGTACAGAAACACTGTCACTGCTGAAGTGAGAGTCCGAATCGGAGTCAGAGACATCCTCCAATTCAGGCATGTTCTCGTCCTCTTCAGCAGGTACATCGTGTATTAGCGGGGGCGGCGAAGTAACGGGAGCGGGAGAGGGTACAGGAATGGCATCCCAGTCACTAGATGGAATTTCGGGGAGCTCAGGCTGGTGTGGCGCTTCATTCTCCGCCTCGTCTTGCCTTTGGGTAAGCGTCGTCCGGAGGTCCAGTTGCAGATCGATCAAGAAACGCTCAAAAGTACCCTCGGCCGGAAGCTGCGGTAGCGGAAGCGCCGGCTCAGGAGAGTCAGCGGGCGTAGAGCCGTCGGTAGATGGGGAGTTTATGCCTAAACCAAGGTTGAAAGCCCTCGCCATTTCAGCCAGCATTCGTTCGCGGGCATCCCCCGCGTCTGCTCGATCATCATTGCGATCTGACGATCTAGGAGGTCGGATGCCAAGGCGCTCACGGATACTGGCCCATGCTTGCCGCATCCTCTCTGTCCGACCACCCATAGCGTCAGACGACCCAGAAGTGGGAGTAGGTGACATTGGCCTTATATTTTGGTCATTCAGAGGTGGCGCTGACCCCGTTGGAGTGGGTGGAGTGAGGCCCGAAGAAAGAATGGGCTCGGACGATCCAGTGAGAAGAGAAGCTGCTGTAGCGGCGGCAGCGACGCTACAGCTTTGTCAGATAGGCGTTTAAACGCATAAAAAAAACATACCTTAACAGTGTTCCCAAGACGTCGATACTACTCGATGAGATGGATCCGGATGGAGTGGGTTGGGTGGTATTTTCCGTCGTATCAGCGGGGGTGTCGCCCGTCGTCTCTGAGACTGGCTCTGGTGCAAGTTCTGCAGAAGAGACCATACTTGATGGACGAGACCGAAGAAGTGCCGAGAGCCTATTTCTGGCACCGGGACGGTCGGTATTAAGACTCGCGGGGGTGGGTGAACGCGGTGGCACGGATGTACCACGGGAGGGTAGAGAAACGGGTTCAGGAACGTCTTGCAGCGGCTCTGCTACGGGTGGACGAGGGACATCTGTGGTATGGACGACGCCCTGTACGACGACGAGGGTGCCGGGTGGAGGGAATTGTCGCGGAGAAGGTGGTTGGGGGAGCACAGCAGGTTGATCTGGGTGATTGATGGTGGGAGGTGGAGAGACATCTTCAGGAACATCAGGTAAATGGTCCTGTGGGGGAAGTGCGAAAGAGTCGGGACTGATTACGACTCGCTCGTCGGGGGAGTCGTCATCGTTGAACCACTGACCAATGTCTGGTGAATGGGGAATATCCTGCGGCTGTTCCGGCTCCGGAGCCTGCTGCGAGGACTCGCCGGAGTTGGCATCGATGGCGGGTATTGGCTGCTCAGGCTCCTTCTCTGTTATGGGTGGTGGAGGTGATAGACGCGAGGTGCTAGGTGAGGGAACGTCGTCGGGGACGAGCGCCGGCGCTGCTTTCGACCACCGCTTTGACGTCCTCCACGATTTGCGAGAATTGGATGGCCTGGGCGTCGACGGCTCGGACTGCTGCGACGAACGCGGCTTGACGAGATTGAGAATACTCCGACGGACAGAGGACCGCGCAGACCGTCGTCGAGGCCTGCTCACTGGCTCTGGGATGTCATCTACGCTGTCCTCGGATACGATTTCGTTGTTGGATGTGGATACAGTAGATGCTGTGGCCGGCGACGGAGGGGTCAGTACCTGCTGTCTAGAAGCAGATTGGCCCATGAGAGAAAGAATAAAAGCGACCAGCGACGAGAGTAAGGTTGTTGAGACTGTTGTACACGGTGAGTAAGAGGGCGGGAAAGAAGGGCAGTCGTCGTCGCTGTCGTCGTCTTCGTCGTCGTCGCAGTTGATGAGCAAGACCCGTCTGGGGCGGTGACCCAGAATGTCCTTTTGTCACGCCGAAACGTCACATATTACATACGCCGTTCGGCATCGCTCTTGACAGCGGCGCCTAAAAGCGCCGCCCTATACCGGCTTCAACAATGAACACCCATCTCAACTCGGTCCCGCCTCACTCTCCCGACAAAATAGGCAGCACGCTCAAAACGCGTCGTCCATATGCTTTCCTTTGAGCTTCCTTGCTGTTACCGTGCTGCATTCTAGGCCTTCGGCTTACTCGACTAAAGAGGATATCTACATTCATCGGATTTCCGAAAACTACGCCTATCCATGTCTTGCTGAAGCTGCATTTGACCCTAGAGGTAGTTGATTGGGTGCGGACTTGCAACCTTGGACGTTGACCTGGTAGGTATTCCGTCAAACTGCTCGTAAGTTGCTTTGGCCAGATTGTCCGAAGCGTTCTTTGTAAATCTATACAGTATGGCATCTCATCATCGTTTAATAACAACTGTATAGGTGTGCTGATCATCAACACGCTTCTCATAACGGCACAGCGGAAGAATAGACAGTCAATTTAACTCTCTTCGTTGTAATCCAGACCGGACTGCCCATGACATGAGTGCTACAGACGAAGACTAGTATGTCAATCTTAGGTCGCATGTCGGCCTGTCAAAACTTTCTTTCAATTTGAATAGCAACGTTGCAGCCCAGGCTTGTTCTCAGAGGGGGATCTTGGACCACATCCGTGAGACATCCAAGTCGTATTGTAGCCATGTCTAACGAACGTGACGTTGCACCTTGGTAGATCCCAGATACAAACAACACAAAACCCTTTCATTCACCCTATAGCACAGTAAAGACAGTATCACCAATCTCCAACCCGGATACAGTATCCCTCTTCAATTCTACAAATGACCAAAAAATCAGCTCCTCCCAAACCACCCAAAAATTCAAAGAAAAAACCACCCACCACTCAAAAAAACACTGAAAACTACTCATCACATCATTAAACCCAAGCTGCTCCAAATGTCCAGTGCCGGGGTTAACCAACGTGATATGGCTTCCTGTACAATCAAAGTTCCTAGTAGTCGTATAAGCACCCACTTTCAGCCCTCAGTAGCTCGGGCGGCGGACGTACGTGAACAAATTACAAAACACCCCCGGATCAGGTCCAAAGCTCGTAACATCATCATTGAACCCAGACCCGACATTAATGCATCCACCCGTAGTCGACAAGAAGCAATTGCCCTGAAAGTCCGCATCGGTGCAGAAGAACGCGTTGGGCTGGCGCTGCTCAGAGTCAGCCTTATACCCTACCAAAGAAGAGTCGAATACTAACCTTCTCGAGCTCGGCGGGAGCAGCTTTCGCCAAAGCGACAGCAAGAACGACGGTAGTAGCGATACGCGTGAAGAACATGGTAAGTATCGACTCGGATTTGATTCGATGAGGTCTTCCAGCGATTTCCAGTCTCTTTTATACCTCCCCAGGCGCCAGAGTTACGAGAATACGGCGGTCACGAACGGCATAGAGAACCTTCGGACTCGGAGGACGAGAAATGCGTACCCCACAGTACGTCCGGGGGCATTTCAATAGCGGTTTGTCAGAGCAGATAGAAATTGAATAAGTAATCAGTGTTTTTCAGTTCAACGAGTCGCCGTCGGACGCCAAGAAACTGCGAAGCTGAGAGTGTTGAGAACAACAGTGAGCCCAGAGCGTTCGTTCCTGAGAGAGATGAGGTTGTCGCCATTGGTCGTAAGAGCTAAGAGACGCGTCGGCTTGATAACTTTCTCACGGTCACCTCTTCTCGTTTCGAGTTGCCATGTCTTTACGAAAAGTTGTCCAACCATTCGAAGGGTGCACCGGTTCTAAATTTAAATAGTAAGTGCGAACGCGCTTTTCATCCCCCGGCATGAACGGAGAGCGTCTCTGGGATGAGAAAGCTTTTGCCCGCCTCAGCAGGTGAGTAATGCCGCAAGAGCCCGCGCCCTAGGCAATTGGCTGTATTCCGATACCTATGGTGTTTAACGCCTTTGATCTCCAGCTAATATTGAAGCTGACTTTGATTCTCCAGCTGACATTCAAGCTTTGTCGTCTAAAACGTGAAGCCGTCTCCTGAAGAGCGCCACTCTCGATCCTAGTCACCGTGGTGCTGCCAGACCCTAGTAGTCGCCATAGAGAATCCTGCGCCACGGCCGTGTTCCTGTCAGTGGATTGGATTCCAAGGGTGTGTTTGTTGCCATATACACCGCCACCCACAGCTGTCTCCCAAACACTATTCTCAAAGGAGAAACCTTGTGGAGCTCGGGAGCATCGTCCGGGCGACGGCAAGGGCGATATGGGTGAATAAATCTTGTAGATTGTACTTAGTACTCGCTCGTTACGCGACGGTGCATGTAACGTGGCTGTGAGCAAGAGAGGCTTGCGATCATGTGACTCGGCCTTACTGTGCCCGAAGGCATAGGAGGCACTCTATCTTTCACCGCCACCACCACCTAACAACAAACATGTCGTTCGGCCCTCCTCCTCGTCGCTCTTCCCGTATTGCTTTCTCCCAGAACTTATCGTCGGAACCGAAGCCCAAATCAAAAGCCGCCCCAGTGAAGCGCGGCAGACCAGCGTCCCCCAGCGCCGATAAGAAGGGAGAGTCGTCCCGTAAAAAGCCTCGCGCCCCTGGTCAAGCTCGGAAAGGAAAAGGACAAGGAAATCTAAGCCTGTTCACCGAAGCTCCTCTAGACGTTCTATTCGAGGTAACGTATCATTCATCAGTAACGGCCGGCACTTCATCGTTTCAAGGTCTTTTCGAATTTAGAACCTCTCGACCTCCTGCGGATGAGTCGCACGACGAAAACGCTTCGCGCGCTGCTCATGGACAAGTCATACATAAGTGTATGGCAAAACGCTCTCAAGGGAATAGAAGGTCTCCCGCCCGTAATTGAGGGCTTAAATGAGCCGCAGTACGCGAACTTGATGTTTGAAAATGATTGTCACGTACGTCTGCCTAGTATTCCTCAAATTATGAACGCCCATCTGGGTTCTTACTGGTGTCTTAGAACTGTTGCGAGGCGGAGACAAAGTATATCCTATGGGAAGTACGCATGAGGCTCTGTAAGGAGTGCCTCGACAAGGCGACCATGTATGTACACTGGCAGCTACTTCTTCATAAAAATTATTCACTGTGACTCGAAGCATGGCAACTGAGGAACGACTCCGACAACGTCGTCTAGGCTTTGGCGACATTAAAAAAGCGCACGACTTGCTTGTAATCACTCCCTCCTTCGGGTATACTCAAAGTACGTATCTATCTTCATCCTCTCAATTTTCCCATACCTTATGTGCCCAGTCGTAAGGCGTACCTGGTATCATCACCTGAGCACATGGAAGACGCTGGTGCAGGAGAGTGCGTCGCTACAGCGCGGATCGTTAGAGTACGAGACCTGGCTCTCAGAGAAGCGGAAGGAGTATAATGCCCTTGTTGAGGTGAGTCTCTCATATAGCTGAACATTACACTCAAGCCTCCTCCTTTATAAAGTCCTGCAAAGAGCATGAGAAGTGGTTCGACTCTAGGGCTGAGGCTAGATTCGAAAGGTACTGGCATTGATATCTTTCTTCGTCCGGTGTTAGTTGACGGTTGACGCGGGGCTACAGCACCATTGCTCGATTAAAGGCAGAGGGATGGGAAGAAGAAGTGAGGTCTCTATCCACTCGTGATATCCTACGAGCTCACCCGCTCGTCAACGTACCTGAAGTGCTGAACGATCGCAGTAGGTCTCTTTCTCGTATCGTATCGGTTGACACCGAGAGATAAATTATGATTTATTACAGTTTGGGCCTCGATCCGTCCAACACTCATAGAACTCATGTCCAACATCCGCGCTGACGTACTCAAGGAAAGGACGCAATGTGCTATCAAACAGCGAACACAAACTCTCGAAGAGCTTGTAACAGGTGTCTTGGCGAAATTACCGGAAACACCACACAATCCGCCTCCTTCTGCGCTTTGCGTTTACCAGCCTTTCTTGGATATTATCAAGAACACGCCACCCGAGGAAAATGCCACTGACAAGCTCAAGAACGCGCTCGACGCTGTCCCAGACGTATGCGAGAAATGGAGACAAGAACAAAAAGCTCGGTTGAGAGCGATGCTCCGTAGGAAGAAGAAGGGTAACGACGATCTGTCCTTGGTCGTCAACGCCTTTACATGCCTCTACTGCTCCCCGCCCGGCCCCGTCCTTCATTATCCGCACTTTGCCTCGCACGCGTGTTTCTTTGGTAAAGCCTCCATTGAGGGCGTTGATGTGACGGTGTGGAGTGGAAAGGCGATTGGTGTGTTGAATGAGGATGTGTATGAGAGATGTGTGGGGTTTGTTAGGGCCTGTGGTTTAGATCCGAGGACTGCGACTGCGGAGGATATGGATGCCGCTGATGTTTTCTTTCGATGTGCGGAATGCGATTCCGAGTCACACACTGGGGATGGAAATGGAATTAAATCGGTTAGGCTGATGCGTTGGCGGACGGCTATGGTGAGTTCTTTCTTGTCTATCTGTGATATACATACCTACCTACATTCTTTCAATGGAGAATCATCACCACATTGGTGGAGTCGTCCGTGTTGCCGACGATGACGAGCTGGTGGATTTGGGACGTAGGAAAGAGAGATCGATGTTCGAGAAAGAATTGTCGTGGCCCCCTGCGCATAAATCGTATCATTGGACATTTGTCTGTGTCCATTGTGATATGGAGGAGGCTGATCCGGATGCTCGTGTGGAGCATCTGCGTTCTGCGTGAGTTCATTCATCATTACTTTATTTGTGATTGTGAAAATGACTGACTTTCCCCTGTGGTAGGCATGGACTCATGGACGGTGCACCCGGGCCTGTGATGGCGGACCATTATCGACGAGGGATGAAGTATACGAATTTGAATCATTTGTCGGTGTTGGTCGAGCTCGAGGCTTGAAGACGAAGGAGTGACCGTGGTAGAATAAATACAAGCTGTAAGATACAGACAAGTTTACTCATCAGCGTTTGGCGCACCGAGTCGCCGCCGGACATCAAGAAACTGCCAAGGTGAGAGCTTAGGGTGTTCAGAACAGCAGGTTCAGAACAAGACTGCTTCGCTACCGAGAGATGAGGATGAGCAGAAAAGCGTCACTGATAACTTTCTCACGGTCATCTCTTTTTCCTTACTCTCATCTTAACATTTTGTCTGCAAAGTCTTTGAATCATTCGAACGGCGGGCGTTTGCCCAAGGTAATGCGCACGCGTTTTTCATCACCCGGCGTGAACGGAGGGGATAAGAAAGCTTTTGACAAGGTTGCTGGAGTAACAGTAAGCCGCTGCTCTGCCGCCACAGGTAGTTGGGTGAGGACAATCCATACTAGTGTTTTTGACAAGGCTGTTTGTCGTTGAACTCCGCAGGCTCGTCTCCTGAACAGCGCCACCTCTCGATCTTGTGGCGCTGCCAGCGCGTGTGAGACCTTACTACTCCACAATGCACTTTCTGTGAAAGTCCATCGCACCCTAGGCTTGTCCCGGCCAACGTTCCTATCAGCGGACTACGCCTAAATACCCAGTGCGGCTACATTACGCACCGCCACCTCAAATTGTCGATCCATATCACCCTGATTAACATCGACGCGCAGCACTCAGCGCCACCCCTATTCCCTGGCACATTGCATATATAGACTCGGAGCTCTATCTTTACGCCACGAGTCATGAACTTGTACCAAGCCTCCACCAAATGCTCCTCCATCCTGAACAACACATGGACGAACAGCTCGGGGCAGGTTATCTATAAGGTTTCTACTACGCCGTTTAAAGTCAGTGGGCGGAGATCTACTATTTGGCGTATTGCGCCCGGGCCGAGTTTGGGTGGTAGAAGTTCGTCGGAGCCCCAATCTGCGACGCGGTGGGGCATCGCGGGTGACGAGGAGCATCATGTGCTAAAACGTCGGACGTCTCGGAAGGACTCGTCCAAATCCTTTGACGATTCCGATGAGGACTTTGGAGAGGCTGTTGAAGAGGAAATCGACTTTCGAGACAACTTCACGATCCTTGCAGAGATTGAATGGAAAATGATAGTATCTTCCATATTCAAATATGATGGACAAGAAGTTGCTGCTACGACGTTTTTGAAGAAGAAGACGTGGGGTTGCTATGGGAGGTAAGCCGCGTCGCATTAATTACTTACTCCAGCCTTCAATGTAACGCCTGACTGGCTAGACATCGCGTATTCCAAGGACCAGATGGACGCGAATACAAGTGGATACTAGGATTCCACGTCCCTAGTGTGAGTTCCTATCTCCCATTTCTCTCAGTACTGCATTAACAATGAACGCATAGCTAATCGTCAACGATGAGTCCAAGACCCTAGTAGCGCGCTACCATCGCCGCAACCTCGGACTGTTTTCCCACAACAGTGCACGCCCAGCTTACCTCGAAATATTGCCTGGCGGCGAGCACATGGCTGACCTCATATTCTGGACGTTCATCTATATCGAGAAGATTAGGAAAGAGAAGGAGCGCGCGTCTAGAAGTCATGGAGGAGGCGGTGGCGGCGGGCCTTGATTGCACGTCTCGGTGAATGTACACAGTTCATTCTGATTCAACAACCATGTATAATAATGACATCTACCTATTGATTGCGAACCATCACTTCCACGTCGTGGATCCACCGCTCTAGTTCAGCTCCAGTACCACGGATACGCCGCATCCTGTCCCCAAGGACTGTTTTTCGCTCTTCGCTACGACGGCGGCTGATCCCATGCTGGCTGAGGCACCACCATAAGATGCTGTCCTTGGAGAAGAACACCTCTCTGAAGCTCTCTGGACATTCCGGGCTGCACGTCTCCGTCGCTCCCAGCAAGCGCAAGAACGTGCGCCAAACGATGCGAGGGAAGTAGAACCAAAGAGGTGGGTCAAGCCCTAGTACACGCGTCGTATAAGCCAAAGGACATCATCATTAGTATTGCAGTAAACCTACAGATGGTGTCCGTCGCATTATCCTGTACGAGGCCTCCGCTGCGACGGACATAGTCTCCGTCAATGACCCAGCCATTCGGAGAGGCGTCCATCGCAGCGCGAATCTTTGCCTGGAACTCCTCGTTTGGTGTCTGTTTCCATCCGGGCTGCCAGAATAGCCTGTCCAGAGAGATATGTGGGACCCCAAGAATCACGGAGAGCTGTCGGCCCAGCGTGGTCTAAGTATGCAAAAGGGATTTCGCAGAGACTGGAAGGGAGAGAGTGATAGGTATCTTGCCTTGCCACTTCCTATGGACAGTAAAGTTCCATATTTTTTGGCTGGAAAGAGAGAAAGAATCATACCACTGTTGCCTGAGATGTGAATTCTGTAGCAGCCTTTTCCGTCGCCGAGCAATGGCAATGGTGGGGGCACTTGCATGATGGAAGTACAAGGTCAACCTGACTATCAACTTGTTGACTCTGCTGGATGATCGGATCGGCACCGACACGGCAATGGCCGGTGCTTGGAAAGACGATGACGCATAGTTTGGCATTAGCTTTATTAACCGCCGCCCACCTCGCAATGTGGTTTGGCCAATTCTCTGCCAGTAATGTCCATCACCGCCAGGCCATCGACGTTGTTTAACGATGAGGACGACAACATTGTGCTCTCTGACTTGATCCGATCCGGGGAAACGTCCCGCCTGCGTCGGAGGGGCGCTATACGGGGCCTGGATCATCATACAGCCGCAGCGGACGGGGCGACGTGGGAGCCTGATGAGTCTCCATGGCCCCATCGAGAGAAGGAGGAGTATCTCTGGACCTTGTTCTGCGGTGGAGAGGAGGAGGAAGAGGACGCAGAGCCGAACGAGAATCACCACCATGATGCATTCGAACCATCGCTTTTCCCGCTGTACCCACCACCGGAACCATCACGCACGACGACGACCAGACGCTCCAGACGAACGAATGGCTGTGGGGCGCTGGTTCATATGCAAGCTGCTCCCCGTGCCCGGCTCGGTGTATGGACAGCCAAGACCCGCGCGTCCGACGCCGTGGTGCCGCTGGACACTGCCTACTTTGATCGCTCAGCCGTCTCCAAGATTGTGCGGAGCGCCTGCGGGTGTGTCCGTGAAGGCGTCGGTTGTGCTGTATGGTAAGCATTCCGCTAGACTTTAGAGTTTTATCTGTGAAATTAATTAATGACCTCCTATGTAGCGGCAATCCTTTGGGCACACGCTATAGACCATGCAGGACCGCGGAAGACGGCGTTTTTGTCCCCCATGCTAGGCGCCCGCGTCTCCACCCCCGTCCTGGTGAGCCGGCGTATTATCGCGACTCAGCGGGAGCATCGACGCAGCCCCCGAATCACTACATATACACCTTCTTCTCTTCTGCAGTGTCATCGGCGCCGGCATACACGTTCTCCTCCCGTCACGCTCAGACGCGGCAGCACCAGATCCCTGTATATTCCCAGCCACCGCCGCTTGTCGATTTGCACGACAACCTTATGTTCTCACGGACGTTAACGTCCTCCCCTCCGCCACTTTCTGACGTTGAGACTGACCGCGAGGGTGACTACGCCAATTCGAACGTGCCGCTCGATCCCGACGGCAATGATATGCCAAACTCTCCAGACAAGAGTAATGAAGTCATGCTATTCCCGGAGCGGTAAGCTACGAATGATGTTGTTTTTCTCTTGGGTTGGGTGCTTGGTCACTTGGTACATCAACGATTTTCTTTTACGATTCTTTCTTCAACGCGGACTTTGTACACACTATAAACCATCATTTACCATGTACTACTATCTACATACAGTTGGCATCTATCATTTGTATTATATTTAGGCAGACAAACTGGTTTCCTTGAGATATACCTAACACAGAAAAGCGAAGTGCTTGCCCAAAACAAGTACTATTGGTACAGCAACAGTACCACTGAATGAGCCTACTAGTCTCATAGTGTGCAGCTATGTTACTCCAACAGGCCTGATTTAGCATGCTGTACTAGATGTCAGATTCAGCTCCTAAAGCACTGCCTGGTTACTGATTACTTTATAGAGGGCAGCACACCGAGTGCATCTAATCCAAGCAGTCTGGAGTTGATTCAGATGACATCTCACAAAGTCCTCAATTTGGTACTCGGATATTGACGTGGACGACAGAATGGAGCTCAACCTTGATCGCGGGCGCCTTTACTCGGAGCTCGTGTCCTCTTCTTCATCCACATACCGCTCGATGCTTCCCATTGGCCTGGGGTCCTTTCTCCTTGGATAGCCTCACGCTGACACGATGATCACGGCAAGGGATTCCCAACCTGAACAGACACTTCTCAATGACACTTTGAAAGCGTCTCCGAACTACAGCAAGCATCAAGATGGAACGATCGAGTGTTGCCAAGTTGTTGTCGATTCTAAAGACACTTTGGAGCCTAATCATCTCAGTCAACTTGCAAACTCCCTCTTCCAGCGTTACCAGCGCACCTCAGAAGTCACCGACTTGGACAACGCCATCCAGCTTCTACGTCAAGGTATCGAGCGCATAGTACCCACCGAACAGCCTAGTTTATTAGCCGATCTGGGGACATACCTCACCTACAGCTTCCATCACACAAACGAACTCAAAGATATCGACGATGCAATCCAATATTTGAGTCAAGCCATCGACCGGACACCTGACAGCCATGGAGACAGACCTTCCCGCCTCACCAGCCTTGGTCTAGCATACCTCGCGCGCTTCTCCCATACGCCCTCCCACGAGGACTGGAAGTCCGCTACGGACTTCCTCACCGAGGCAGCACACACTGCCCCTAGACTCGCTTCACTCGTGCATACAGCTATACAGTTCATCCAGCGGCATTATTCGTCCCCCGAGACGTCCTCGATGAAGAGGCGGCACGACATGTTCTGCATGCACGCGCTGGTGATTGACCTCGTGTCCGAGGTTGTATGGCTCGGACATGATATTTCTCGGCGGTACGAAGAGGCGTCGGGGATTGGGGATGCTGTGAGCGCTGCTGTGGCTGCTGCGCTGGCTGTTGGGTATGATTGGTGTGCTTTGGAGTGGTTTGAAGGTGAAGGATCTCAGTCTCTTCTGTCTTATATAAGAATCTTATTGGTATACTACAGAGGGTCGAGCGGTTGTATGGGGTCAGATTTTGAACCTCCAGTCGCCTATCGACGAGTTGCGAAAGGCACATCCGGCCTACGCGCAGCGCATAGAAATGCTGTCTGCTGCGCTCAGGCCTAGTAACGGTCACAACGAAGAAGAGCCCAATGTTGAGCTTGTGAACAAGCCTGTTGGGTCTAGTACACGCCGCGAGCTGGCAGGAGAGTACAAGAGTCTCCTAGCGGATATTCGGCAGCTTGACGGTTTCAAAGATTTTCTGCGTCCTCGCGATACGCTCAAACTCGCTGATGCCGCTCTCTCTGGTGCCGTGGCGTGCATCAACGTCGACAGTGCGCGATCTGATGCAATCATTCTCCAGCGCGCGTCCGATGGCACGCCTGATGTCCACTTCATTCCGCTTCCTGAGCTGTCTCCATCCAAGGTCAAGGAGATGAATAGTACGCTAAACTCGTATCTCGGGAGACAGCGAGTTGGACGATCCAGAGAAGTGAGAGCTGGAGCTCCGGTTCCATTCGACGAAGACGGCCAGGATGAGGCGGTGATGGATGTTCTTCAGTCATTGTGGACTTGCATCGTTCGACCTGTCGTGGATTCTGTCGCAAAGAGGGTGAGTGAGAAAACCTACCAACTCATCAGCGGAGTCCTGACCGTTAGGCAGCGAACAGTAGAACCTAGCCACGGCTTCCCCCGCATCACTTGGTGCACATCGGGCGCACTGACTTTCCTCCCTCTACATGCTGCAGGCATGTACAACGACCCTAGCAGCTCTTCCCGGAAAGCGTTCAACGAGTTCATCTCATCATACACACCCACGCTCACTAGTCTCATCCCAAGGACCCGGGCCGAACCCACGACTCAGAGCATCACCATTGTCGCCCAACCAACAACACCCGGCAAGGTGCGTCTTCCAGGCACACTGCAAGAAGCGCACGCAGTGCAGAAGCACTTTCCCCCGGGCGGCACGCAGACGCTCCTCCAAGGCACCGTCGACAGCGTCCTGGCAGCCATGGCGCGCCATCCGCACATCCACCTTGCCTGCCACGGCACGCAGGACGCGCTCGACCCGCTCCGGAGCGCATTCATCCTGCACCACGGGCGCCTCACGCTGGCGGACCTCATGGCCCGTGCTCGCGGCGGAGGCGGGGGCGGCGTGGCGTTTCTGTCTGCGTGCGAGACGGCAGTGGGGGATGCGCACGCACCGAACGAGGTTGTGCATCTCGCAGCGGGGATGATGCTCGCGGCGGGGTATAAGAGTGTGGTAGGCACGATGTGGGCTATTGGGGACGAGGACGCGCCGGTGGTTGCGGATGCCTTTTATCGGATGCTTAGGCTTGAAGAGGATGTGGATGTGGCGTTTGCCCTTCACCAGGCTGTGGGAATTTTAAGAGATCGAGTGGGAGAGCAAAGTTTTGTGAAGTGGATGCCTTTTGTACATTATGGGACGTGAAAGTTGTGCCCCCCTAGTCTGTATGGTTTGAGCTTCCTATAAGTACCATCTCTACTAGCAAACACTCAAAATGAATGCTAAAAAGATAGACTTATAGCATCGCTCCTAGAACTTGTGACCAGAAATTCTCAGAAATAAGGCAATATCAAAGTCCTTGGTCCTAGTAAACACCTGGAAAGATGTGACCCAGATGACGGGATGAAGGACAGCGGAAAGTTCGGAATCAAAGTCCTGATCCGGTCCATCAACGCCGTCCACGCCAACATAGATCTAACAACGGATGTGGATCCTCACTCCCATGCAGACAGCGCCAAGCCATACTACTTACATCATTTCAGAAGCCTGAAACGAGCGACGCGCTGATGTGGCGTTCACTGTATGATTTTCTCTCATCTCTATGGCGGATGATATAGAAGTGCCGATTCGACGTCATGCACTCTCTTGTCTTGAACGAAACGTTTCTAAGGAGTCTTGGTACGAATCTGGCACTACAGGTCCTCGAAGTGACCGATCAGATGAAGCTAGGCTGTACCATGCGCTCCCCGTTGAACAGTGTGCGTGCGTTCATCAAACAGAGTATGATCTCAATGGTTTCTCCCTGATAACAATCCACACCTGGATAGATCAAGCAAGCGCGTTTCCCAGGTATCATTGAAAGCAGATGCTTGTCATCCGAGTCCAGAATATAAAGAGTACGCACATGGCTCCCAAAGTCTGCATTAAATTCATTCCTTTCCTCTCTCTCGTCAGCTTCTGAGAAGCCGTATACCCTTTCAAGTTACTTTGACACACCCGACCGATTTCTTCAAACATCATCATCATGTTCTTCCGCGTCCACGCCACTCTCTGCATTCTCGCAGGAGGTAGGACGGTCCTACCAACTTACGTCCAAGATGCTCACATCAACTAGCCTTATCCGCCTTCGCATCCCCCAGCCATCTCCCCACCCGCGCACTCATCGTCCCCCGCCAGAGCAACGACACTACATCTGGCATCACCTCCGCCGACATCCCCGCTGAATGCAAGGACGAATGCACCGTCATTGACGAGTTTAACGTCAGTACCCTCCCCCCTCCCCCTCCCCGTGTCACCTACTGATTCAATTTCGCGTTTTATAGGCCTGCCAAAATTCAAGTGACGCCACATGCGCATGCAGCAACGACAAAGCAGCAAACTACGCCAAGTGTCTGAGCTGCGCTCTGACCCTCGACAACTCGGCGGACAACCAGAATCTTGGGCAGAATGGCTATGATCGTACGTTCCGTTCCCTTTCGACTCTCCTTTCCTCAATCGAGCGCTCAATATCGTGTTTTTTGTTGGCAGTGTATCAATCCGCGTGCAAAGTCCTTGGTGTCGACGTCGACGACCACACCATTTCAGCAAACAACAAGGACGGCGGATCTGGAAGGAGAGCGGGTATTTCCGTTGGTGTGGCGGCTGCTGTGATGGCGCTCACCCTCGGAGCGATGCTATGACTCCGATCTGATCTCGCGCTTCTGTACAAGACAACATTCATTTGCATATTTATTATTCTGTGAAAAGGAGAGGGACTTAGAGAGGGAACGCAAGCGTTCCATCGTCGAAGTAGTTACTATAAACCCAAGCATCAGTCGAGGAATATGGTATGTATCAGCAGAGAACTCACAAATTAGCCACAACGTCATACGAACCGTCAAGCAAGAGATATCGCCCACTACCCAGACCAACACTACTAATATCACCGGTCCATAGAAGTATAGGCGGTTCCTCTTGGTAAGTGACGACGTCGAACGACACCATAGCACCCAGCTCCACCGCGCGCCAAAATATACCCATCCGTAAGAGTCTGGCTGGAGTTTATCGGTACAGCAAAGTTCCACACCGCCCTAGAAATCAAGAATGAGATAAATGACGCTTGGAGGAATAAACAACGCACGGCACCCAGCTGAGACAAACGACTAATAAGGACCCTCAGGTCTCCGTTCCCGTATTCCGAGCTTTCGATGTACACGCTGTCAGCAAGTACGCGTGCAGTGAGAAGAGCTGCTACGAAGCAGAACATATCGAGGACGAGGAGGAAACGAGAAAAAAAACTAGGCTACTTATCTCATAATAAAATAGTGAGCCCGCCTCCAAAATGTTGAGGAGAAATCCGTCGCCGGAGGATTCGACTGCAAGTTGTTTCGGAGCAGAACGCGAGCCGGCGGTCGGGTGGTTAGTATTACAGACAGACGAGGCTGCGAACAAACCATGAACGTAATAGAAAGGCGAATATATGTCTTCTCAATTGTCGGACGCCTGGAAGCCAAAGTGGTTTTTAAATTCTGCAGAGATCCCGTCGAACAAGAAGATCGTCTACACGATATTTGCAGTACTAGTCAAAGATTTGGTATTTCCAACAGAATTGCGCCACAGTTAGATCTAGAAGTCTTTGTTCAATCAAAAGCAGACGTTTGGAAAGGAACGCTCATACTCGATATCGCCATGGCCATTATTATAAAGGCCTCAGCAAGAAGCCCCCATCGTTTGCCATTCTTGGGTAGCAAGATTGGAATGAGAACGGAACAACGCCGAACTCTTTTCAATAACCACCACGAGCATCATAAACTCCAACGGACGCTGTACTGCTCCATGTTCGAAGCAAGCACAAAGGTTGTTCCATACAGGTTGCGTAGGACCTTAAGAGAGAGAAGGAATCAACACTCGAAAGACTAGACGATCCAGACTGTGAAAGCTGACCTACCGCCATTGAGGGCCAAAGTACGTCGGACGTTGGAGGAAAAAAATATCTTAACACAGTAGATCTTTCAACGATTTGCACAGTCAGTATGAGGGACAGGCTTTTGTAGGGGTTACTTACAGAACAGCTGCGTGTTGCCCTTAGGTAGTGGGGGACCGCATCGTGTATGACGAATGGTGAGGCATGAGATAATGAGAGTTCGAAGGGAAGAGAGCGAGATTTAGAGGTCTAGAATGTCGTGATATGCCGCGTCTATGTCTAAGAGGTCTTGGACAAGCGGACAAGGTAATGTAGATGGTCCGGTGGATTAGAGTTTGTCGAGACGGATGGCAGCATTAAAGAGTTCCGTCTGAACTGCGGATGAAACACCCATGCGCCCTCTCCAATGATGAGGGAGGAGGGGAGGCTCTTGGAATAGTGGATGTTCCGGAAAGGGAAGATCCTGGCTTGAGAATATGCGCGGCGGCGGCGCCTTGAGAAGTTTTTCGATGATTGTCGGTGCATCCTCCGGTGTAACGTATCCCAGCCTATACAACGTGAGCTGGATTATATGGACAATAGAGGACATGTACGCACCAGTCTCCGTAGGGGTAGATTAACACATTCGCCGCATAACTATTGCGTTATCAGCGAGCAGAAGATGGAAAAAGATGGAACGACGCACACATGTCCTCCAACATGCGCGACTTCGGCAACCTTTAATCCACTGGCAGCTGCCCCACGAGACGCAATCTCCTCTCTGAGGGCGCGCGCCGTTTCTACGCCGGTCGTCCCGCATCGACAGTCCCGCGTACCATGGGTGCAAACATATAGGTAGACATCCGTATCCTGCGCGTGCTCCGGGTGTGGTAAACGTCTCTCAGTAATGCGATCAGCAACATCTTGAACGTTGTCCAGGCTCAACGACGGGATATCAAGCCGCAATCCCGCCTGATAGAACGCTTTCGCAGACACCTCGTCGGACGACGCGTCCTCGTAATACGCTACATTGACGAGTGCGCCCCAATGTCTGACTGCACGCTGTAAAGCGGTCTGTAAAGGCGATGTGTGGCGCGAGGGAAGGCTGGATATTGGTTGAGGCGCCCGCAGGAAAATGTAGCAGAGATGCGGGGGAACGGTGTTCAGGAGGTTGGGTCGTTCAGCCGGGGCCGTGTTGGTAAGACGCCTAAGGGCTTGTCGGATTCGGCTCGCCATTACGCGCCGTCGTTGTCGTTGTGCCCGCCGACGCTGATGGTGGTTAGAAAGCAAGGTGATCTAATTCGTTAAACGGCTTGCTACGCGCGGCTATAGGTTCGGCTTAACGCGCGTCAAGACTTGGATGACACTTTTTGCTTACATTGGACTCAACAAAAAGGATTTGCAAATAAACCGCGTTCAACAACATAACAAAGCTCTGGTACATAAATCCTACGGCCTCAAGCATGTTCACCTATGAAAGCGGTTAGTTGAAAGATTAAAAATCGCAAGTAACCGAAAAAAAAGAGTCAGAAAAAGCGGGTCAAAGCCCGAAGGTAGCTGAGATAAGTTTCTGCAGTGCAGGAAAACCCTGCGTAAAGCCAAATGCCTCAAACATCATGGATAAAAGGAAAGGGGAAAAATGTATAGATGCTTACCATGATGGAGGTGCATTGGTAGATGGTGGAAGTCGCCCGGTCGGCAATCTGCGTTCCGCCCGAGTTCCGCCCTGCCACCTCCCAAAGCTCGTCCATTTTAACATCTCTAAGAACGAAGCAGCGGATGAACGTGCCGAGTTAGAAGCTCACAAAAACGACCACCGGCACCTTCAATAGTGCCCCAAAATGTCGTCCCGAAATTTGCTTTGCCTCAAATTTCGCGGGGACCTCAAATTTGCGCTTCTGAAAGCAGAGGGAGCATATTGCGGACAGAATTGTTGGGCGTCGTCTTGTTTCCGTTAATGGAACTCACTGGCAAGGGGGAGGAAGACAGTCGGGAACCGGCATTTTCCATGCAAGGGTTTGGTGCGAGAGTGGCATCGTAACTCCCGTCACCATGACCCCATAACGTATAGAGTAGTCTCCCGTAGGCATACTCTACACCTCGCGGTACTCTACGTATAGAGGCGCTTCGCAGTACAGTATGTCATCTCTCTTTCCAATCCATTCTGCTCATTGAAAGACAGGATTCGACATGGGAGAAACTCGTTGTCTTGGATGGAATATGAATTTAAATTTCAATACTGAATTTGGCTAACAGAAAATGACTGTTATCCGGGCCCACGACAGCCATTTGTTCGAATGCGGGACCTCTCCAGAACAACCTCTCGCCGACCACTTTTTGTCTGAACTCTGATCTGGGCTTCACCTGAGGTGCCCATCATTTTGTGCGAACTTGATACAACATTTGACAGCTTTTGGCCAATTCTTGTCCGAACTGGCGGGACGGCCTCCCATAGGACTATTTTGGGTCCTCGACCACTCCGCTTCCACCGGCTCCCAAGCCTAACGAAAATGCTCATAAGTTGTGTGGCAGTTTACAAGAAACGCCTCACCGCGTCGAGGCAGGCATGGATCAAGTCCGTTCACAGTCGACGTATCCGGACATTTGACAGGCGTCCGAAAGTGTTCCAGCTTTACAGCGAGATCTGTACACGCCAACGTCATCACCCAGCTTCGTAATATGAGCTGAATCTACTAGGCGATTGTGAGTATCCCATCTTCTCTCTCATTCTCCTTCATTTCATCTCTCTCTCTTTCTCTCTGATCTCCACTATCATTTCATAGCCTAGGTATCTTTAGACAGATCCCCTCGACTACTCCCAATTTCCAAAGCATGCCGCCTTTCTGCCTCACCTCAGCCAACATTACGAGTACTGTAGGTGTCCATCGTGATGCCACTTATCGGGCCGCGACGATTTTTTAGACTCCGTATGTGGCAAGGCGGTTAGCTCCTAAGACTGACGTGGACTGCCGGCAACGATATTCACGACTACGATCACGGAAATTGCCTGGCGAACGACGGATGGACGGAAACACGTCGATATAAAAGGGAGCGCGGTCCAAAAACCTCTCTATTCTTGCTCTCAATGCCTTGACCTCTGAGACTTATTTGTAATTCACCCATGTCCAACTATATAAGACGACACTCATAACCTACTCGCTCATCACAATGTCTGCCAACTACAAACGCGTCGTCCTCGTCACTGGCTCCAACACCGGAATCGGGCTCGAAATCGTCCGAAGCCTCGCACAGCAAGGCCACACCGTCTACCTCTCCGCGCGCAACGTGCAAGCCGGCTTGGACGCCCAATCTCAGCTCAAAGCCGAAGACGGTCTCTCCGTCAAATTCGTCCAGCTCGACATTACATCCCCCGAGTCCGTCGCTGCCGCCAAAAATGTTATCGAGGCCGCGGAAGGGCGCCTCGACTCTCTCATAAACAACGCAGCCATCAGTTGCATGTCCGAGAGCAAGGGCGCGCTCAACGACTCCCTGGACACCATCCAAGCCGGATTCGACACTAACTTTTGGGGTCTCATCCGCGTCGCTCAGGCGTTCGTCCCGCTGCTCCGCCGCGCGCCTGCGGGCCAAGCATGCTTCGTCCAGGTCTCGACAGAGATGGCGAGTAACACGTTCATGGCGTCTCCGAATGGCCTGCTTCACCAGGTTGTCGCGTACAATGCTAGCAAGACGGCGGCAAATTCGTACCTTATTGCATTGGCGAAGGAGTTGGGGGGAGAGGTGAAGGTTAATGCGGTGACGCCGGGATTTACGACGACCAAGTTGAATAATTTCCATCCTGGTGGAAAGACTCCCGAGCAGGGAGCCGAGGCCATTGTTCCTTGGGCTTTACTCGGACCGGAGGATAAGGATAAGACTTGTGAGTTGTTTATTCTCTTCTAATTATCGTCAATGGAGGCTTATTTCAATTGGGACTTACAGGTCTGTTCTGGGGTCCCAATGGAGAGTTTCCGTGGTAGAAGAGATGTATCAGACTGGGACATTGAATAGCGGCGGCAATGACATTCTGTTCAACTAGTATGAGAAAGAGGACAGCAAATAAGATATGTACCTACCATCTAGCTTATAAGATTTCGAGAAGCGACGAATGGTTAAAAGGCTAAAGATTCACGGTGGTGCAAAGTGAGTCGCACCACCGTGACAGTTGAACCAATCACATGAGACGTTTCTTCTTGACACAAACCATCAGACAGAAAATAAATCCTGCACACTGATCAACGACCGTGCTTTCATGTTGGGACGGGACAAGAATGAAGCGCCCTACCTTAAAATTCTCTAAGCAATCAACTTGCTATCACTACCCTTCTCATACTTCTTTCCATCATTGATTATATCCGTCACCCCACCGATGAACCGACAGCACCAAGTCTGGTATTCAGGCTTCGCGAGCTCCTTGCCCCTCTCGCTCATCAGTATCGCCTCATCCAGAGTCCCAGTCATAATCTCAATCTGATTTGGGTACTGCTCGGACTGCCAGGAAAGCGAGGTGCCGCATATGTTGCAGAAGCGCCTTACGACGCCAGGCGTGGAGTTGTACTCGGACGGCGTAGTGCCGTTCCAAGATACATCAGAGCGAGGAACGGTGATGAGGTGAAGGATGAGGGCGCCAGATTGCTTGCGGCACTGCGTGCATTGGCAGGTGTGGGGCTATGGAGAAAGTTTCACTGCTGATTCGCTACCCACAAATTCAGGCTTACTTTGGGAGGGTATACAGCGTTTCCTGGGAAGGAGATGGTGTATGTTATGGCTCCGCAGAGGCAGCCGCCAGAGAGTGGACTTTGGGTTGCCATAGAGCGAGGTCGTGGTTCAGGTGAAAGCGACGATCGTGACGCTCATCAATCATCTGATCGTGCGGAGGTACGTCAACTGGCAGGTATTTAGTCGTCTGAGTCGGCGTGCAGGGGTAAGATTCGACTACATTGAGCATGAAGTGGATCGCCTGCTCGTTGTTACCAAGTCTGGTCGAACCTACTCGCATCTCAACGAGTCACCCCCACCGGAACCGCGCTCACATGACCTTTCATATTTTCAGCGATCCCCGCGCCAAATCGGGACGTTAGAACTTCTTTGCCTTTCACAGGAATCACAGATAATGTATCGTCGGCTTATGGCCGCTTAACAACTTCCTTCTTGCCTCCATGGCCCCACGCGAGCATCTCGACATCGTCGTATGTCTGCGCTACTGCCCGTCCAAGACGGCCTGGCTCCATGCACGCAGCAAGAAGATGTTGGCAGCGGACTTGCGCAAAGAGCTGGACTTGCTCAAAATGCCGCATCCTCCAGAGGCGAATATCAACGAACCCGATGACCAGGGGTTGGTGGTGTTCTTTTGGACGACGTATAGGAATTCGGTATGTACATACGGCGTGTGTTGGCTTGAGGGATCCGCAAGAACTGACTGGGCGTACTTGTAGCATGTGTATGATATCGTCACTTATATCGCAG
>QLPD01002719.1:0-16621 GCA_003314085.1 Hymenopellis raphanipes
CGACTGATAACGGCATCGTAGTCTATGGTGCCGGCCGCGAGGTCCTTGTTCAACGTTTGCGCGAGAGATGTTACGAGGAGCTTCTCCAGGTCGTCGACACGTACAATGAAAGCAGGCAGGCGATCCAGTGACGGCCGTAATGGGGGCTGGTAGACCACCGTACTGGTGAAAATATCATTCCTCCGTTGCGGAGCAGTATAGAGATACGCGTCTTCAATAGTGCGGAGCAGGCTTTCGCCCGTCTTGGCGTCGTCGTTGATTTGGCAAGCCATGCGAAGAACCACGACGCTGGTCGTCAATAGCTAAAGGAGGAAAGAATATAAGAGAGGTGTTTGATCGAATGACGCGCCTCTTTCCTTTTCCGGTTCCCTCTTATGATATATATCCTTTCATTACATCTTTCTTTGTGTCCTCATCTTCTACATACACTCACATAGCTCGTTAGCTACTGCTCTTTTTCTCTCCCACCCTTACCACTGTCTCTCTTCTTTTTCTTGTTCTTTTCTTGTAAGTAGTCATGTCTTTGCCTGTGCCGGCTCAAGCACGGTCCCTTACGGTCCGGGCGAGAGACCAATTGATTCTCTCTCGCGGCGAATCAAGTGATGCAATTAACAGTGTCTCATCGTGGCGCGACACTTGAACTTTAAGTTTGGGGCCTCGAATACGTCAAATAATATTTTCTCTACCGCCCGGACGTCCGAGTCTTCCATCGTTCAAGTTCTAATGAATGAATAAATCTTTCCATTGTTACCAAAGAGTTGCCCGAACACCATTCCTTCGCAGATCGGCCATACAGTCTAGCACGTCACTCCGAAGGTCACCTCCATTCCGAACGCCGAGGACGACAGAGGATACAGTGTCCATCCCTACACCTCCTCCTTGTCCAGTGCGTGAAAGGAGCATGGGGATTAGAGCGTCCACTGGTTGACGATCTTCCGCCCACACCAGCTCCAGCGATGTGAGTTCCGGTAGAAGATGACCAAGGGACATCTCTTGGAACAGCAGTTCACTGAACAGTGACGGCCCCAACTCAGCTTCGATGACGCGCAACGCTCGTAGGCTTCTCATGGCATGAAGAGCACCGACTAGACCATCTTCCAACGTGGGTTCCCCAATGTAGTCTGGGTGGAAGAAGCGTTGGCCCCGGCCGACAACGTCATCGCCATCGACAAATTGGCCGCGCATAATAACAGTGAACGTCTGTAGCGCACATCCAGAACACTCCAAGAATTTGGGAAGAACGGAGAAGGGATTGATCCACTCTACTGGGTGGATGTATCTTTGTATCGTGTCTAGGTTGATCATCGTTGCGTCGGGGGGCATCATTGTGAGGCTTTGGAGGGTGGGGATGGTGATACATTCAAAGAACGAGATGAGAGAACCCGTCCAGATCACAGAATCGAGCACAAGGGTAGAAATGGGTAGATTGAACTCTACTAAACCGGTGAGTGGTAGAGGAAGGTCATAAATGTGTGGCCTGAGAACGAGTGTTCGATTATTGCCATCCGCGAACTCGTCGCTCAGACGGATCAGACTGTCAGTACAAAACTCGCGGAGTTGTCGCCAGGGCAGTGCACGAGTGACAGAATTGAATGCTGTAGCGTTGCCCTCGCGATCCAGTAGTGTAAAACTGGTTAGAAAAGGTGCTGCATGAAACAAGTCACCGCGGATAAAATGACGACCAGCGTTCACCAATGTCAGGGACTCCAGAAGAGGAAACTCCGTGTGATGTGCCAAGAGGTTAACGTCCAGTGTATTCATACACAGCTCGGCAAGCTTCCACCGTGCACAGTTCCGGTAAATAGCGGAAACGAGGTCAATGTGGTAGTCATATGTCTCCTCATATGGAAAGGTTTCATCACTCTCTCTAGCTGTGGGGCGCTTTTTGTAAGAAATTTCGACCTTGACAGAGATTGGGATATCCCCGCATCGTTTGAGATAGTGCTCGTACACATCGAGGCCGCCCGAATGAGGCGCAATGTATATGTGCGTCCATATCGAGGGCATGGATAGCGCGATGTCCCGCCATTTCGAACAGACAAGGCTGATAGAGAGTGGGGTTTTATATTCGCTGCGCTGGAACGACGTGCACGCAGAGGCAAAGATGATCCCGAGTACTTCGGTTGGAAGTCGACGAATGGAGGAAGAGTGCATATACTGGGAGCTTCGCTGGATGTGATTGTGGAGATGTGCGTGGTGGGCTTTCAGCGCGTCAAGGATCAACTCGACGCGCTTGATTTCCCGTGCCAGGGCTGCCATTTCAGCAGCTGGGTTCTCCAAGCTGCTCTTTATGCGAGAGACCTCCGATTGAACCGGGTTCTGGTATGCTCTGGCCAAGTCTTTTTCAAAAGAGAATTTATATGAGGTCAGCTCAATTGAAGCATGACATTGTGGACACAGTTCAACAGAGGTCATTGCCTTCAGAACATGTCAAACAAGCCAAAAAGAAAGGTCAAAGGAAGGCATACGAGAATTTTATAGCACAAAGGTGACAAGCCAGACTGTTTATTGCCCAATGGATTGCTGTTGATACTATCAAAATTGGGTATTGTGAATGTTGATGAACGCACGAAGGTTGGCCCTTTACGCACTTTTAAATGTAAGAGGACAGGAAAGGGCTGACCAAGACAGACGGGGACGTCGATGATGGATGTTGGGAGTAGAGTGTTCAAAAAAGGCAAGTGCCTCTATCACCAGTACCACCACCAAGTAAGTCGGTAATTGCTGCCTCCTCAATTCTCGAATATCTGAAGCCGTTTCAGCATCTGAAGTGATTCCAATTCTATATTAATGCCATTGTCAACCCTCCGATTCTGGCGCCAATACTTGATTTGAACTACAATCTTGACAATGCACTCTCTTCGTTCACGGACGCGACTCTCCTCCTCTTCTCCCCAGAGCCCAGACGCCAGCGTCCAGGAGTGCGAAATATTCGAGCTACATAATTCTCGGTTCCCAGATGCTCCTGCGCCGCGCTTACGGATCCTACGAGTACTTGGATTGGCGATATCTGGCATATCCTTACTACTATTCATCGCTGTATCAACATTCCGACCGCATCGCGTCCAGGACACCGAACCTCAAGTCCTTATCACTCGCAATATCTCAGTAATGCATCCTCCTCCGTCTCCCGTGCCAACCATATACCGTGATTTCCTAGCGCACCTCTCTACCAAACCCGAAAAGGCGAAGAACCCATGGCCACCCCGCGTAACGCGCATTCCCATCACCGACAAAAAGTTTCTCATCCCAGGCTACATCGGCGAACAGGAATCCAAGGCGCGAATCCACTTTCAAGACATCCACCAACTCGCACGCACGCTCGATAGGATTCTCGTTCTTCCCAATGTAGGCCAAAGTCGGCTGGGCATGTGTCGCGACTATGCCTTTGACGCGTATTACGACACAAGCGACTTGCAGGACGTGATGACGATGAACGACTTTCGTTGGCTGGCGGAGGACGAGGACAGACTGAATGCGCAGCTCGTCTTAGTTGGCAGAAATCCCAAGGAGTACTTTCCCCCGTGTATCCCTAACTTTGATGTTCTCTCTTATGCCATACGCGTCGGAAAGGATAATCTTACAAGTGTTCTCGCCGAGCAGTCAGCGGATGTTCTCATCGTCAACTGGGATCTGCGCTATCCGATCTTCTCGACTTCATCCCCATTGCACTACTCTCCTGAGCTGCATCGCCTTTCCGAGACAATCGCTCCTCCCAAATCATATGTCATGGTACATTGGCGAATGGAAACCGTTGCAGCACCTGCACTCGTTCCATGCGCTCACGCCCTCCTTGATGCTATTCATGACTCTGGAATCTCGACCATCTGGTTCGCTAGCGATTATCCGTTGTCTTTGCGCGAGAGCAGCGTTCTCACGCCAAAGTCCAGTACATTTCGCAACTTTGGCGAAGCTCATAGGCGCGCGGTGGAGGTACTCATGGCGGAGCCGGGGCTGGATGTGAGGCATATAGAAGGGACATTGAGTACCGGAGACATGGACATGGGTGTTCTAGGCATTTTGGACAAACTGGTGGGAATCAAGGCTGATGTGTTTATCAGTGGGGCGGAGGGATGTGGGAGAAAGAGGTGTGTCTATGTCTTATTTTGTGGATGGGGTTTCTGACGGCTTTTAGCTCTTTTACCAGGCAGATCGTAGAGGGGAGAAACGCTGCATGGGCTACGCAGAACCATATGCTCAACGTTGTCGACTATTTCGCCTACCATTCTCCGACTTAATGATGGCTGTTCCAGTTGTATAGAAGAACAGGCATGCCATAGACGACATAGTGGCGTGTGCATAGAGGAGATGTGAAAGAGCATCAATGTATTATTATCTGTGTGCTGAAAACAGCGGCAGCCAAAAATCACGCCCGCCAGGAGGATGATCTGGGATAGAAGTCAAGAGAGCCAAGTTCAGAAAACGTGAGTCAACATATAGTCAAGTAACGCTCACCTCGATAGCGATGATAGATCCAGAGACCTGGTTGAAGGGGAAAATTTGCACAGCCACCGATCAGCGGAAATATAATGACCATACGATCTCACCTGCCCTTTTAAGCGCATCTGTTCCTTTCCCCATCATGTCGCCTTCACGGAAATACGATTATTCAATCTTCGTTGTCTAACGAAACTGGAGAACGACGTGATGGCTGTGCATTGAATTGAGAAGCCAATCTCACAAATCTGCCGAAGCCATTCGTCGCCCACGCGTCACCTCTTCGGAGCGGATACATTTCCGCTACTCTATATATAAACAAGTCGCGAATGCTATCGTTCTCTACTATCATTTCTCTATTACCATGGGCGTCACTTCCATGTTCAAACAGCAATTCCCCGGAGGCGTGACCAAGTACAGTGCGGACGACGTGCCCGATCTCTCTGGCAAGGTTGTCCTAATCACCGGAGGAAACACCGGAATTGGCTTCGAGACGGCCAAGGTTCGTGCTACTCCTTCTACATACATTTCGGGACTCCTTTACTTAGAAGGAGCATGTATAGGCTGTCTTGAGGCGGAACGCCAAGGTGTATATCGCCTGTCGAGATGAGAGGAAAGCCAACGACGCCATCGCACGACTGTCTACACAATGTGATGGAAAGGTGGCCCTGTTTCATCCATTAAACCTCTCCAATCTGTCTGCCATTAAAGCCTCCGCGGAGTCTTTCCTAACGTACGCTTGAACACTTGCAGAGTTTCTTCATTTAACGCTTTATCTCTAGTAAGGAGCCTGAACTGGATATCTTGTTCAACAATGCGTGCGTTGCAGCCGTCTCTCATTTCCCGCTCCCACTGATACATTCTTAGCGGTGTTATGGAACCACCCAAAGAACAACTAACTGACGATGGGTATGATCAAACATTGGGCGTTAACCTTCTGGGTACGTTGTCTGCCAACTTGAAGGAGGTACCGATCCCGACGCCTTTTCAGGTCCATTCTACTTCACCACGCTCATCCTGCCCGCCCTCCTTGCTGCAGCCGCGTCCTCCCCTGAAAAATCAGCGCGTATCGTCAATACGTCGTCCATGGCCTCCGAATTAGCCTCAAAAATCGACTACGATGCCTTTAAGGACGGCCCCAAACGCAAGAAGTTAGGCGTAGAGGCGTTATACAATCAGAGTAAATTCGTACGTGTCTCGTCGTGTCATGCTCGTTCTGCTGTTCACGCCGGCATCTTAGGGAAACGCTGTATTTTCGAATGAGCTTGCGCGCCGGTATGGGGATAAGGGCATCATTTCGACCGCTGTAAACCCTGGTGCGTTCACTCACGTATCTCTTTGTCTTCATAAATGTGTATTGATATACCCACAGGGACTATACAAACTGAGTTACAGCGCACGCTTACTGGGGTAAAGAAGAAGATTGTTGTAAGAGTCCATCCAACTTTGCCTTGCATGAACCTCCCGAATGACGCCCGTCTTTAGTCCAAGCTTGTGTACCCAGCCGAGTATGGCGCTTTGACGCAACTCTACGCCGGAACTTCACCTGAGGGGAAGGACTTTAATGGAAAGGTAAACGACCTCTTGCTATAATCTTTTCGCGAAAATGATGTACTGTCTCATTAGTATCTTGGCCCTTGGGCACGACTATTTCCGGGCAATCCTGTTGCTCAGTGCGAGCAGAAAGGCTCAGAATTGTGGGAGTTCCTAGAGAACGAGACGGCCAATGTTGTATGAGCATCGAGGAGAGTCATGACCACTTTATGATAATTGAATCAAGTCTCGATCCAGAACGTGCTCAGGCTCAGTTCTCTTTGGTTCCGCTCGTTGGGATGAAAGGCGTCACTACTCCTTTTGAGTGGTAGAAGGCGATTGTGGGCTGTCGCAATACCACGCGACCTGTGATGCAAGTCAATGAATTTTATTTAGTTGTCGTGATCGCTGGAAGCTCAATTCGAAAGCTTATTATCGGCACGCCTGCAGAGCGTATATACGATAACACCGTTGTGCACACGGACAGCATTGGCAGTACTGCAAATACGAGATTCGGGCAAGTCAATCGCAAGGAAATGAATCTTGGGACCCACTAACTTACAAGCGCAATGAATAAAGAGTGAAACATAAAACCTGCTCCCTAAGCTTCCACATCGGAATCGGCCCAATCATCCACACACGTCTTCCTCTCCTCTAGCGGAACCTCTCGATACGCTCCCACAATAACCTGGTCAAGCTTTTCCCATTTCTGCAGCCTATTCATATTCTTCGGGTCAAGGTCAATGACGGTGACCTTGGACGGATCCACGGCTGTTTCAGGACGAGAGGGATCTAATACGTCCATGCGTACGATGACGGAGCAGTCCTTGAAGGTGGCGGAAAGAAGATACGCGAGGAGGTAATATCGCAGGTCCTCCGGGTTCGGCGAGGCGTGATTGAATGGCGGTCGAGACAGATAGTTGTCGATGAAGGATGCCCAATCGGCGAGTGTGGGGTTGGGAGCGCCGACTCCGACAGCTGGAGGCGGAATAGTGTACCCGTTACTGTTAACCTCTGCGACGGTCTGAGCTCGCTTCCAGAGAAGGGAAAGACCTTCAATATCGAGCGCATCAAGTGTTCGCTGGATCTTATTCAGAACACGAAGGACAGGCGTCTCAATGAGAAGCGGGAGCATGGCATCCGCGAATGCCTCACGCACGACGTCGTCTGTTTCTTCCGCATTTTCCAACATGAGAAATCTCTACAAAGGCTTATGTTAGTGGCAGTAATGATCACTTGAAGAAAGTTCTACCTCTGCAGTGCCTATCTTTTTCCCGTGTACAAATACCTTGAGATTGTTAACACTCCCATCGCTCTTCAGCCAGTTGTCGTAGAGTGAATACACGGCCTTGCGCATCCGCGCCGGATTGTTGGAAAACAGATCGAGCGGGCAATAACCAAGAGACACGGATTCGCCTTCTCCAGACCGCATATGCGAATGCATGCAGAATCGACACGTATTGGACTTTATCGGGTGATTGATTTCAGATAGATGTGTCTTGTTGGGCAAAAAGGACCATTTAGGCTGCCGCAGGGTCAGCAAGGTTCAGATCACGGACGGACTGAGCGCTCACTTTGATTTCCACAGCGAGCGCGACGCCGCCAACGAGATCGTTGGCAAGCACAGCCTTGCTCTTGGACGTGTCTATGCCACCGACGGCGCTGCGCTCAAGCGGGCGATCCACATCGTGCGCACGCGCAAATTCGGTCAGCCACGCCTCATCTACGCGCACCGAGCGCAGGCGGGGCAGATGGACTGGCGGAATCAGCCTCTCCATGCACTGTTCTTGAAAGACGATGGACGCATCGTCAGGCTCCTCGTCGCCCGCGACCATCAGCCCAAACTGCGACTTTTCTAGAACTGGCGTCTGCACCCCCGACTTTCGCAGACGCAGAACGGTGCCATCGAGCTCAGCGTTGGGCGGCCCGATGTACGAGAAGACGATGGTCGCGCCGCCCTCTGAGATGTATTTCCAGTGTGATGGGAGTGTAGAAGAAACGCTGTAAATGGAAACCGACATGGCTTGTCCCGGACGTCCCTTGTCTTGGCACGAACTCGGTGGTGGTTGTGGTTCAAGAATCGTATTTGATCTCTTCACGCTCAATATGCTGCCTTCATCAGGCTTTAATCAGTTAGCACACCTCGTCCACACACCCGAATCACTGGTAAGGCTGTTCCTGACGACCCTGTCTAGAGCTGGCTGTAAGTAGTTTCAAGTGTTCTACTCGAAAGCTGGTGTTCATTCGCAAAATCTACTGTGGTCTTACGGTTCAATTATAATGGGAGTGTGGATCCATGCGCCAATCCCAACCATCCAGGGAAAGGCTTTTGCTATTTATTGCAGTTTGGAAGTTAACTGGAACAGTCTTAAAAAACTTCGGAGCGTTGGAGCAAACAATAAAACAGTCCTAAGGGTAAAATAGTCGCCCGTTCGAAATGGGGAGCTGTTGGGCCCATCCGCTTAGCGTTGGTTTCCCCGACGGCCGACTATTCGAGCGATACAGATGGAACGTCGATGGAGGTCATACGAACACCATGATGCACGAGTACGCCGCTGCCCTTCGTTGATCACAGTCTACTTAAGAGAAACAAAGAACATTTCTGCTGGCGAGTCGCGGCATTGCTGCCCGTATCTTGGCTGCAACGTCCGTGTCCGTTATGATACATCCCGCTTTGGTCTCGAAGTGAACGCGCTCCACGCGATTGAAGAACTTCCGTGAAAGAACCTCGTCAAGTGATTTCCATGCAGCCAAAATGTTTGCTTCGCGCAACAAATCGGTGAACGCGAATGTAAGCTCCGTGAAATGGATGGTTGCTTTATCGCGTGCAAGGGTGCAGAATATATAAGCCTGCCACTCCACAAACTTTCTCTCCTTCGGCAGATCTGGGAATTCACTCGATCTGAAACGACCGCTAACAATGCCGAACTGGAGATGCTGAATGTGGAGGCCACCGAGAGGGAGTGCGCGGTACGCGTCTTCATCCAGGATATCCGTATCATCATCTTCATCATCTTCATAGTCTAGGCCATCATCAGTGTGACAAACTGCAGTAAATGGCTATTGGCTTACCAGAAGGGAGGTCAAACCTGCACTCCTTCACCGACGGAAATCCCTTCTGGAGCAAATCGCACCATCGTGCTAGATCATCGGCACTGCCCATGAAAATCTCGAGACGCGTGAGGTTGGGGAAGCTAGCTCGTCGTTGAGAGAACCAATAGTGGAACCGTTGCTCGTGTAGTGGTATCTCAACGCGAATGCATTCGACAAGCGGTAGTTGCAAAACAGAACTGTCGGGCTCGACAACATCATCTTCAACCCAGGAATTGTAACTGCCAACATTGATCTTCCTGACGCTGGTCCCTTTCAGAAGCACAAAGACGCGCTCGAAATCATCTACATGGCTAAGACCAACGAAGCCGAGCTTCGTAAGGGGTCTACGAGGTAGGAAGCTGTGAACCAGGTCGACTAAAGGCTGATTGAACGTCTCTTCCCAAGAGCAATCCCCAAAGTTGACTGTTAACGAAGTTATATGGGGAAGAAGGCTAAGGATAGCGGTAAGGCAGGTCATAAAGTCGTCGCCTGATACGTCTGTCTTGTAAAATCTCGACCGTTGGTGAATGGTGAGGGAGCGAATGAGTTTCGCAAGATGGGGAGAACATATGAGATGAGGAAGGAGCCCTGTCATCATCGAATACGAAGATAGGTTGACATGGTGAAACAAGACGCGTTGAGTGGCGCCTGCCCACGCTACAGAGACCAGAGCACATTGTCGTAGTTGGCTTTTTTCGTCATGGAGATAGCTGACGACGTTTTCAACGAGTTCGAGCGGGAAAGGATGCCGCATGGCTACTACGATTGATTAATACAGCAAAATGAGATGGAGAGCCAAATTATACCAGAGGCAAGCAGGATCTGCGAATGTCAGGTTGACCGTTAACGAACGATTGTCAGCGTTCTGGTGAAGGCGAGTCGATCGAACACGATCAAGGATCAAGCTCAAGGGATCTCCGGCATTTGCCGAAGCTAAGAGTGTTCTGACGCTTGACCAAAGGACCAGTAGACCACGCTTGATTGAGATGTGCTGGAATGCACAGAATCGACTCAGAAATAGTGAGAACACAGCCATAGTACATGTTGATTAGCACGCTAAGTAGTAATGTTGACTGCACTCGAGGAGTGTAGGCGCGCATGGAGATGGTGGGTACGTAGGCGAAACTAAATCCTACTAGTCAATAGCTTGCACGCGTGATTGGACGTTAATAGTATTGGATACTAGATAGAACAGATCTCCATTAGTATAGATACACGCTCTGAGATTAGTTAGGTGTTTCTACAGTCCAACTATCGTTGGTCACTGATGCTTTTTCTCCTTGGGCTCATAGGCCTCTAGTGCCTTCAACCGCTCAGTCAAGGTGGGGTGACTATGGTGATACGCCGAGTACAACCAATCTACCCAAACGGTCGACAGATTCTTCACATGTAGAGTGATGAGCGCCTGACCAAGGCGGGTAGACATCGGATCCTCTTTTGCTCCCGTAGCCGACGTGTCCGGGAACTTCTCCTCGACCCCACACGCAAATCGATCTGCCTCCCATTCAAACTGTCGCGAGAGAGCGTTCATGCCCATCCCCAGAACAGCCTCAAGCGGCGTCAAAATCATCTGGAAGAGCAAAAACGCTACAATTGTCGGAGGCGCCTGATCTGCAAAATCGAAGGATCGCAAGAAGGGCCGAGAGGGGAGGAAGGCGGGGAAGACAGCAAGAATAGCGAAAATGTGTACTTGTGAAACAAGCATCATCTTGGTAGGATGCATGTAGAACCAATGTCCAAGCTCGTGCGCCAGTACAGCTTCAACTTGTGCTGCACTGCTTTGCTGGAGAAGTGTGTCAAAAATGACAATGTGCTTGCTCCAGGGCAGACCAAAGAAGTAGGCGTTGCTGTGACTCGACCGCTTGGAGCCGTCAATCTCATAGAGATGCTTCAAGGGGAACTTCATCCGGCTGGCCAAAGCCTCCACTCTTTCGCGGAGCTGGCCATTTTGGAGTGGAGTGAGCTTGTTGAACAGAGGCTGAATGACGGTCGGGTATAGGACGATCATCAGACACTGGAAAGAGATCATAAATGTCATGACCCATGGCACGAAGCGCTCAGGACCGGCCCACTGGAAGATATAGAGGAAGGCGGCGAGGAACGGTGAACCGAGGACCACCGCTACAGCCCAACCCTTGAGGAGATCGGTGATAAAGAGCGCGGGTGTTGTCTTATTGAAACCGTGGCGTTCCTCGAGCACAAACGTAGAGTAGACGGAGATGGGAAGGGAGGGAATGGACGAAAGGAAATACAGAAGGAAGGAGAATAGGATTGAGTGTGTGATCTCGCCACCCTTAAGATTTGGGATCGCCGTCGTGTCCCAGCACCAAGCATAAAATCCGAGATGCAACAGCAGGGAGTCTAGTGTCTGACTGTACAGCTTGGAAAAAAGCGCAACCCTAGCCTTTTCTTTGCCATACCGCTGGCTTTTTTCGAACGTCTCGGCCGGAATATGTGCCGCGAGTGCAGGGGGCGGCGCTGCCTTGCTATACAGCGGGTATTGGCGTAACCTACGCAATTATTATGAGCCATTACTGTATGTGGTATACAGGAGCACTTACAAAAGGTAACACTCCCACAGCGTTACTCCCCACGAGCTGGCCTGCACATACAGTTTCCAGTCAATCGAGTCATCCGTGCCCACCCATGCAAGCTGGGATTGGATCCGGGAGAGAATGAAGTCCATGTCCTTTCCTCAATCGATTCTCGGAAAGTCTCCTCTTTTATTTCTGTCTACCCTCCTGTAGAGCTCGAGGTCAAAGAGAGGACGATTTTTAGGAATAGTAGTGGCAGTACTCCCGGCGAAACGGGGCGTGGTCGTGGCAGGAGGGAAGAATAGCACGTGTCACGTGTTTGACACGTTGCTTATTAGCGCCGCAACGCGATCTGTGAGACCATCCTGAAACCGTCATACGACCTTGATGCTACCAGGTTAGATACCACACCACAACGCGGCATAATCGCGTCCTTGTCCCAATGCGAAGCACTGTACATACCCCTATTAAATGCCCCTCTGCACCTCTCTGGTATTACAACATTCTCCCTGAAGAGTGAAGCTACCGAGTCCTATCTACTGAAGATACGCGCAGACCTTGAACGGAACATCAAAAATCAAAAAGAGAAGGGAGTGTCAATCAACTAGATGTCAAGTAATCCAGCTCACAACGCCCGCCTAATTCCATCGAAATTGTAGACCAAGATACATCGAGTGGAGTTGGGCCGGATTCTTGAACCGCTTCTCAAACAGAGCTTTCCCCCCGCCAATCGTAGATTCATGTACTGGTGGGTTGATATCAAAACACGCCAGGAATGTGTGACGATTGCACGTACGGTAGTAGGCAGCCCTAAACCAACGTTTTCCACTGACGACTCCCTGGAGCGATACGACAAACACAGCGAGCTGAGTAATAATGAAGATACACTGCTCCTGGATTGCAGTATTAGCTGGAAGCGATGATTTGGCGATTGGAAGGTCAAATTCTGTGCGATCCGTCTGCTGTCCAACTAGAGGATCATCAATGATTTTGACGCCTGCAGACTTGAGAGCCATGAGTGCATGGTGTACAAAGCTCTTGGTGTAGGCCACGTTTTTCATATCTGTATAGAGACGCTCCTGGTACCATTGCATGGCTTCGTCGTGTATGTCGACGAGAGGAGGGCGCACAAACACGCCCGACGACGCGTAAGTATCCGTGAGGCGTTTTACCAGTTGCTTCAATTCTGTCTCCGAGGAACACGAACGCGCACTCTTTTTCTCGATTTCGTCGCGAATTTTCCATGCCTTTTCACCGTCTAAACGATCCCACTCACAAAGCTCACAGTCGCACTTTGGCATGTGCATATCGAGAACATTAGCGCGAGTGCGAGCATTTCCGGCGGGGGGAACGTATGTCAGCGTAATCTCAGCACCAATGGCAATGTCCTTGGCTGCGCGGATGACCATGACATTGCCAAACAGACGCCACGACGCGTTCGGTAGGCAAGAGTGGTTGAATAGGGAAGGAAGGGTATTAAGAGTAACACCGGCATTGCTTGTATCAGGAGCACCGAGCGATGGCGCGGCAAGTGTAGGGCCACCATAACAATTTTTGAAGACAACCCCGTCGATTTTGTTGATATTCAGAGTAGCGGGAGTTGAACTGCAGGATAGGAGGGCGGCATTCGATGCTGCTGGAGGATACGTGCTAGGGAGGCGTTCCTGGCTACCCGAGAACAAATTATACACGAGGTCAATTTGTTCCGGACATCCGTAGAGTCTGAAAATGTTAAAGCAAGTGTTGAATCTGGAAGACACTAAACATACCGTGCCACCATAGATCTTATAACGCTTAACATGAGTGATGCTTGGAGAGGAATCCGTTTGGATTCAACATGCAGGGCGTTCTTCATTTGTGCACCGTCCTTAAGTTGAGCGGGGTATGTGATAGCAAAAGCTTTTGAAACGAGCTACATTGCATAATGAGTTGGCCATCGGAGAATGAAGAATTGTTCACAAACTAGTAAGTCGCCGGCGCAAACATTGGTTGTGGCACAGACACCGCGTCCCCCGCCACGATGGGACATTGGACTTACTTTGATGGCCCCGACATACTCCGCGACGTCGATGTCAGTTGATCCATTCAGGCCTTCACAGTACATGTGGTGCCAGTCGAATACACCTGTCGTTGCTTCCTTTGTTCGAGAGACGCAACGAGACAGCAAGTCACTGCATTTTGAGTCTTTTGCGTTCTTCAAGTACTTGGTGGCATCCCTATACCGACCAAGACCGTACTCCGCCGACGCAGCGCGATATTGCGCTTGTAGTAACGATAAAGGATCGACGCCGTCACTATCCAATACGCCTTTCGCATCACGAAGAGCAGCATTGTTCCATCCAAGACGCAGATATGCCATCGAACGGTTCAGGAGTAACTTTGTGGACGATGGCTCGAGTTCAAGGCCGTGGGACCATGCCAACGCAGCAGCAAAGAAACGGGAGGCTTTGAAATGAGTGACACCCCGCGCACGAAATTCGTAGCCAGGAGTGGAGATTGACCATGGAGTTCCGTTCAGAAGGTGGCTGCGCGGACCACAGATGATAACATCCGAGGGCGATTCAACCCGAACCCAACCATGCCGCTCTGGGTCAGCACGAGGGGTTCGAATGCATGGCTCTCGGATGGCCAGAATGGTGTCAATCGGAAATATGGCGTCGATATCTTCCGTGCTACCTTGGAAGAGATCGGGATAATTGTCGATAGTGAGTAGGATAGGTGTTCCCTTCTCGTCTTCGACAGCCAGCTCAACAGAAATCTGGCGGGCTATAGCTGGGAATCAGCAAAGGAGCCGAACGCAGACACTATCGAAGTTTTACTCACATCCTAAACAGATCGTTTTGCAGAGGAGGTATGTTCCCTGTACAGCAAGGCGAACACGATATCAGGTCGCTCAAAACGCAGGCTGTTTAGAAGGATGCTCACATAATGGATTTTTGGTGCTTTCAAGTCTGTGATAAACACTGTGTACATTGAAAAAAGTGAGCCCGATAGCACCGCCTATGAAGGGAAAGTATGAACCTTTCTGCAGCCTGTCGATGGGGGTTGTAGAAAAATGCTTTTGGGGGCCAAAGAAGCGCCATTCGCCAGTAAGATCAGCTTCAACGTCTCCTTCCAACCTCTTTCGGGACTCTCCCAAGTGGGCCTTCAGGAACGCTGCGCTTGTAATAGAAAAGGCAGTGGGAGAGGTCGTTCGTTGGTGTTCAATATAGCTGATCATCTCGTCGATGTACGTCTTGAGCAGTTCTGATTCCATCATCTTTGAGAGCGCATCACTTGGTATAGGTTTGCAAGAGAAAGAGGATGACACGTTGCGGCAGACAAACGGAGTCAGAAACACATCGCAGCCGTCCAAAGAACGCCGTTTCACACACTGATACGATCCAGATGAGAAGATAGGCTTTCGGCTGGTGGCAAAGCTAATCGGGACGAAGAACATCACAACTCGTGTTGATCTTCGGAGGTAGACACTTTAAATTGCATGCAGAGAGGGCAACAGTAGTTCATATTCAGCTGCAGCTGGATATCAGTTAACGTGAATAGTCAAGAGAACCATATAGTTGCACGCACTTCAAGGTTTCGACATCTCTTAGGAAACGGCGGGTTAGGAAAAAGTCTTTTGATATGCATGGGTCGACGTAGTGCGACGATGTCAGTGAATGATTCTCGACACCATTTTAGAAGGATGGGAAAAGAACAAGAAAAGAACGTTGTGTAGACCCTAATACCGGGGTCCCGCTTATGTAAGCAAGTAAGTTCGCTTGATGGGAGCAAAAAATCGACACCTCAGAGATTCGAACTCTGGCGCACAAAGTGCAATGGCTTAGCAGGCCATCCCGTTAACCACTCCGGCAAAGTGCCATGCGGGTCCTACGACATCTATCTACCAAGTATATATAGTTGACCGTTGTCCAAACGTTAGCACCATTCTCTCTTTCATGTTCTCTGAGAACCTTAGCTTCACTCCTCTGCTGTCTTCAGATCTCGAGCTCTCCTAAGCCTCAACGAGATGTTGTAGTATGCTCCTCGTCGCACGCGTTGTCCTGTCGATATGCCTCGCCACTAGTCTCTATTACTCACTGGGTCCTCGACCTATGCACTGCGTGTTAAATTTACCTGTACCTCACTGGTTCCAGTACACTGGCTTGCTCGGGTCTTGGCTTCAAGATTCTAAAGTACTGGCTGAAGTCACATTGGCGTTTTACAGCGCCTGGACTTCGGATCATACCTGGTAACTCCAGCATAACTCCATTCGATCCGGGTATTTCTACGGTACGCGTTCGCGCTGGATAGTGTACAAACAGACATTCTATCTTGGCTGCACATAAATTCTTGCCTCTAGCATATATAAACTGCTTGCTCGCCTGATCGCCACCTCGAAAGACGCGTTCAAGACCTCGTTCACGAGAGCCGCGAGTCTGTCGTAATTGATCTGTACCATGAGGAGGGGTGGCAGTCACCTGAGTGGTTTGTTCCACTGACCAGCTCCTTGTTTTCTTGAAACATCAATTCAAAGGCGGGAGTCATTGTATGTATGGACGGGAAAGAAATGGAGGTTGGGAAATGAAGTACATTTGTTCTCATTCTGTCAGAGTGCATTACACGCACATCCCAGAGTTTGACCCGTAACATCCTGCCCAGGAAATCTTCATCGCCATCACTCTCACCGGTGTGGCTGCGCTTCCTGCAACAGCATCGTGGTGACGAAGATCCGAAAGCGGCGGCAACCGCGATCGCGATCGATCCAGGTATATAAACCTGGCTTTCTTCTTTCCACCATCTCCCTGTTTCTTGGGTTCTGTTTTCGTGTATATCGCCCTTTAATTATCTTCAGAAATGGCTCCCCTTGCATCTCCCTTCCTTCAACAGCCCATGACTGTCGCGGTATGTCTTAGAAATTGTGAAAACTCCGTGCTTTAACATCCCCTTCTTGGTCAGATCGTTGGTTGTCCTTTCAGGTAAGTTTACACGACAATTTGAAGACTTGATATTGACCTCCCATCAGTGCTGGCCAGGTTTGGAAT
>QLPD01002720.1:0-22257 GCA_003314085.1 Hymenopellis raphanipes
ACTCTCCGCGATAGCTACTTGCAAGGTGGAAGTGCTGGGCAGCGAGCGCTCGTGATCAATCGATGGGGAGAACAAGATACGGGACCAAATCATGGAAGACAGATAAAGGAAATGAATCGCGTGACCGACGAGCTCGACGCTAATTACATTCGGCAACCCGCGTGCACGAGCTCGAGAATTTAGACTCAGAGAAAAATCCCCATCTTGTTCATCTTCAACTTGACGAGGTAAACTTGAACATTATTTTCCGATCTCAAAAACCATCATCTCTTCTGTAAGTCGGACGTCTTGAGTCTTGACATCAAGCAAAAATGATGAGATAGATTAAGTAGCGATGTCTGTGGTGTTTTACGAAGTCTTGTGGACAACTTGATGGCCAGCGAGACAAGTACTAACGCAGTCATTATGGTCTTCAAGTTCGAATGCGAGGAGATATATGAAATCGTAGAAGAGGTTGCAGAAAACCAGAAATGAGCCAACGAAGCAGTGGTACGCTGGGATCTTCTTGAACTTGATTCCGCAATCCTAGGAATGAACCTACTGTTTTACCACCACAATTACAGCTGAAGGATGTGCGATCGTTCATCGGAGGTGAGTCGAAATAGAGCGTTCCCATGGATGGAATGTCCCTATATCTAAAGCGCAAAACGGTGTATACAGCTTCGTAACCTAGCAGTAGGTGTCTCTGTTTTAGGAGGTCGTTGTACTTCCACCGAACATGAGGCGTGTTGGCCCTGAATGCTTTTGATCCGGCTTAGGAAATGTATCCTTTGTTCTCTTGCCTCCATGTTGCAGTCGCCTTGGGATTGCCCAAGAAGTGGTCCTAGGCAAGGTCGCCCCCGTCTAGATACGCACGGACCTGACAGCACGCGCAAAGGACAAGGTAAGCCTTCTTTTTCCGTCTCTTTTGTCCATTCATGAATTTGTCTAAGGCCAGCTTCGCATTGTTCATTTTGATGGAATGGCCACTCCGATCTCACTTTGATTCGACAAAGAGAAATGAAATAGCAGCGCTTTGACCGACTGAAGTGGCCTTATAATGGCGTTGAAGCCCTTACAATGACATTGGACTCTCCCCGCAGTCCATCGTCTTTCTTACTCCTGCCATGTTTTCTCTCAAACGCCTTAGAGCTTTCCTTCGGCGATGCCGCCTCCTATCTCGCAGTCCCGAGCCTGTCTCAAAGGCAGTGGTTCAGCTACAGCCACTCGAACAGATCCAGACTGGTCTTAGAGTGCACCATGCCGAAGCACCGAATCCGATATCCGCTACCACCTCTGCAGCGTTAGGTGTCAACTACCCACCCCAGGATCCCTCGCGCTTCCTTGCCCCACCAGTAGTAAACACATGCGCCACTGCTGGATCATCCACGGCTACTGCGAGTGGAAGCTCGTTTCGCAACGGCGCTGAGGCACACACGGCTTCGCACATCGAGTACAACAACCACACGTACCGTTTCGCAAAAGTATTGGGGAGCGGCAGTTTCGGTGTTGTAAAGCTAGCGTTTGAACGCAAGAAGCCTGTTGCCGTGAAAATCATCAACCGCACCCGGTACTTCCTCGATGGCATTCCTCTGGCCACCGGACTTGACTCCCACTGTGGCTACATGTCGGATATCCGGAGAGAGTTTGATGCCCTCGAAGTGACGACGTCTTCCCGCTCGCCCTTTTTGCCCACCGTAGAAGCATCCTTCCAAGATCATCAGTTCGTTTATATGGTCATGGTAAAGTACAAGCACCTTTCGGTTATCCTCGTACTGATCGGATCTCCAGCCTTACTACCCTATAACCCTCAGCGATCGATTGGATGAATTGACAGCCAATAACGAAGCTATGGCTGCACCCGAGCTCAAGCTCAAGTTCGCGGAATTGGTCTGTCATCTCGTTGCGACTAGCAGTACAATGTTAATCTTCTCGTAGATCTTGGCTCTAGAGGCGTTGCACCAGCACGGTTGTTGTCATTTCGATATAAAGCCCGTCAACATCATGATATCGCAGTCAGGACACATGGTACTTGTCGACTTCGGCATTGCGGAGCTTGGTTCCGGTATCTGCGTAACGGAGGGTGGCCCGAATGGGACTCCTGGGTATATCGCACCAGAAGCTCATCCCGTGGAACAGTCGGGGAGGACACACTATTCTGCTTACACCGCAGACATCTATAGCATGGGCGTCGTGTTTCTGCAGATGTATCTCGCACCAGTGGATTCTAATGTACGGTCATTCACCATTCCCCTTGATATCGTTAATGACATCGTCTCTAGGACGTATTTTTCGGGTCCGGCTACAACATCATTATGGGTGTTCGGGATAGTGCTCATGTAAATCACTATGCGGCGGACCTAATACAGGCGGTATGTGTACTATCTTTCAGTTCTCCATCTCGCTTATGTTACTTCTACAGATGATGGAACCCGAACCCGACCGCCGGATACCCATCGGCAGAATGAAGAATCATCGGTTTTTTGCCGACATGTAGGTTGCTTCTTGAGTCGTTCTTTCCATCACGCTCATGCGTTTCCAGTGATTGGGCCCGAGTACTATCTCTGTCCTATAATCGTACGTTTTAGTGTTCTTGCTTTCTCAGAATGTTACTGATACTGCCTGGCAGCTTACTACGTGCCAAGGCTTGAGAACCTCAAACCTTTGCCTGAGCGGCCCGTTACTACTGTTCCCCCCAAACCTACCGCTGTTCAATCACCAGTATCGCCATCAGGCGCTCGTCGCACGCCGAGGAACTCGCCTGTAGTACCGCTGCCTGCGGCACAGAATCCAACACCCAGACCATCGCCAGTCAAGCCCAAAGTGGTACCTACTCAGACCGCCGCTCGTGAGTTCCAATTTCTTTTTGGTCTCTCCAGCTAACGAGCATCGCCTCTCTCAGGAACACAACAGCCGTCAACAGCTGGACAGAAAGCGACTACCCCAGCCCCAACCCAAGCAGGTGGACGAGCATCTATGACGAAGAAAGGCCATTCGCCGTCACAATTGCGGAAACAGTTGGCTGCAATGCAGGTGCAGCAGCGAGAGCAGCCGTTGTATCCTCTTCGACCGCAGCAGCAGCCAACCCCGCTGTTGTTTCCTGGGCTGGTGCTGCCGAAACAGAGACAGCCCGCCGTGAAGGGTCGCGAAGAGCACGCTGGAAGGGATGCTCAGGCGACGCAGATAGTTGCGCGCCGGCGGAAAATGTCTGTAAATCGAATCATTCCAGTCCGTGAGTCTTAACTTCCCGCCTGAGTCTCGACTTCGGACTGACGCGCCTTCGCGTCTAGCCAATAGCAAAGGACGAATTTGATCGCACTTCTCAATAAATACTCATCTTGCATTATAATGACTTTTTTCTGTGTTGTTCTTTAGCTTTCACTGTGCTGTTTGTTGTACTGTTGTCGATGTTACGTTCTATTACGATTGAAAGTGCTTCACTGCACTTTCTTATTCCTCTTAATGATCAGTCCTAGCGCAATCTCTAAAGATTGCTATCTAGTATTTACTCGAGTACAATCGCGCCCACTTCCTACACAGGTACCATCAGGTCGGCGGCTCACTGATCGTCGTCTGTCTGAAGCAAATATCACGAACAGCGTGCCCTGATGCTCTGCTTTTTAGATCGCTTGTGTACTTCCTTATATGTCCTGTTCGAACGTCCTAGAACACACGAAATTTGCGCCACATAACCATCCTTTTGTTCTGCGTCATCAAATATCGTGTGCTCATCCATATTGGTACGGGCTATGCATCAGACTGGCGATTACGTGGCCTTTCCGAAAAGTATAAAAGCCAGGGAACTATGGCTCTACAGATCCATCTCCTAATCCTGATTCCTACACAACTCTCTTCCACCAACAGCATTCAGCGAAAACTTGCATCTGCCTATTTTCTTCGTCCAATAGTCTTGCCTTCTTATGTCTGCAACCATGAAGACGTCCGGGCTGGGAGAAGCCTTTAAATTCGACAATACTAAACCGCCACCAGTCAAGGCCCATGAAGGTCCCTTCAACAAGATTCCAGACAATCACGGCCTTCAGTGTCCCGCCGGTGTCGTGGAATTTCTTCGTTTAGATTCGATGCGTGCTGCATGTAGCATACGATCCGGGACTTCCGAAACGTTGCAGCAAGCCGAGGACATTGTGGCGGCCATCAACTATAGTCTTTTTCCGCGACTCGCTGAGTACAACGTACGAGTCGAGCACGAGTACGACGTCAAGAAAGGACAGAACGAGTTCTACCTCACATGTGACGATACTATTGACGGTCAACACCTCAGCCTCCGTATCGGTAAGTATTTTCCTTCAACAATTGCCCTTCAGAATGACTTTGTTTATTCAGGCGAGTTCGACCTTGACGATGGTTGGCAAACATGGCCAGACATTATCTTCACAGGTTTATTACAATCAGCCCTTTGTCATCGAGGAAACGCCGTCAAAATCAGACAATCGTCTTCTGCGATCTTGTTCGCCTTGGTACACAATGATTCTGATGAGCTGTATATTGGAAAAGAGCAAGGTGTCGGTTTCAACGCAAAGCTCAGAGATTCATCCCCGGATCGCCTGGCGGACTACTTATCGAACGCAATAATTGGACTTGAGACCGAGGAGCAGCAGATGCAGATCTAAGAGATTGTTTGTTAAGCCTGTGTAACATAGTCACCACTGTTTTTACATTAGATTTGTTTTATTCAAGTGCCGGTTTCAAGTTTGTTTGATGTTGTGAGGGTCGAAGCCGCAGCCTGAAGCCTTATAAGAAATCTTGTAATTTTCAGACTAATCCGAAAGTCTGTTCTATCTCAGTGCGGGGAACGAAACGATGTTCACACTTCGACGATCTCACGCTTGTTCAGAAACAAATGAAGGATTCGCAAGGAAGTACATCGCGATATAACGCAAAACAGGCACCATCCTTGCTAACGAACACAAGCTATTCCTCTCATCAATTGTTAAGTCATGGAGGTTGAGAATGCATATCTCACCTCTTAAAGCGTCAGACAGTCTTCCTCGCCTCATTCTCCTGGCCCTCTTTCAGCAACCCACTCTCCACCTCGAATAACCCGGTAGCATTCAACCGTTTGACAATCACGTCCCCACATGCTGTAGCGGGTGTCAACACGCCTCCGCGAAGTGCCATTTCCGGGAGAGTGTCGCGATGGAGTAGTGCGAGGGCACATTCCGACAACATGACTAGATGGTGTGAGTTCGCGTATTCAACATTGAAGAAAGAAACGTACCAGAAGAGAGGAAGTACCCATCGCCCTTTGCCTTAAATGTCGTCTTGGCATGTATCGTTCCGTCGGCGGAGGACGTGACGTTGACGAGGTCGATGTAGCCTTTATGCATGTCCCTATCTTCGAGCTCACGAGCCATCCAGGCGAAGAAGAGCAGTGACAACGTACTGATCTTTCGGTCCATCACCGGGTTTGGGCAAAACTGCCTTGAGGAGATAAACGAGCTGAAGTATCCATGAGTGACACGCCGTAGAAATAGTATAATAAAGAACAAACTGGCGAGTTGATCACGGTGGGTAATATCGCACCATTGAGCGCATGAGAGAACGACAACATCAATGCCTTGACACGATTTGAAGCTGGCTGGAACTCTTCGTATTCAAATTGTGGTCCATAACATGCACTACGAGCCGCATCTGTTTCTTGATGAAGAGCGTCGTATTCCAAGAGTCCCCACGACCGATGGACAAGACTGGTGTCTATTGCCGCGAAGAGGTTACGGCCGCCAACTATAACTTCCTTTGTATGGGGAACGTGAAGGGTGTACAGGGTTTTAGGAGGAGCCGCCGGTACACCGACCACTGTTTAAGAGGATTAGTAACGATGCAAAAGCAGCTGAAGATGAGCGTACTAGGGCTCAGCGAATAGCTATCTTTTGAGATCTTGAGAAACGCAGGCGGCACTACTTCATGTTCTGCTAGCAGGGTCGCCATGGATCCGCCCGTAAAGCCCGCGAGCATCCAATCGTAGGCTGTCGTGGATTTCGAGACCGGCGCATTAATGGTTTTGTGGCCCAAGAATGCCACGATGTCACTTGGTAGGGATTCCAGGCCACAAGAAGGGACTACGATAGATCCAGTATTGGTAGCTGCATGGTCGAATCTACAGGTGAAAAAGATAGGCATAAGATGGTCGGTTGGCGAAGGCCCCTACGCGGTTATTATCCACTTGATCCAGTGGGTTTCTCCGTCAACGTCAACATGATGCACGCCATTCCGTACACAAGCGCTGTCAAGTCTGGTAAGTAAAAAGTGCATCGGAGGTGTTACTCACGTACGCGACGACGGGCGAACCGTACAGCCAAAATGGCCCCACGGTGTTCAACACGACCTTGGTTGTCTTAACCGCCGCTTCTATCTGCTCGTCGTTCTTTACATCGACAATCAGGACGTTAACATCGTCAGGGAGCGAAAGCTCGGAGACCAGCGACTTTAGTTTCTCTGCTGATCGACCCGCGATGGAAAAGGTGAACGTATCGCGTTCGGGATGGTTCTGCAGGTACTTGATTGTCTGTCTGCCTGTGATACCTATACGCAAGTATTTAGTATGCGAAAATACTGAACAAGACGGAGCTACCAGTGCCCAGAACGAGCAAGTCAGTGCTCATGGTCGTCCGCAAGTTGTTTACGTCGGAGAACTTGACACCCGCCGGAGGACATACGCTTAGCCCTTGATTAGCCCTGCACTAACGGCATTCACGACTAATAAGTAAGTAATCAAAGAGCCGGCGTATCTCTGACGTTGAGTGGGCCTTCAAAGAGGTGAGCAAAATGATGATGATAGTAGAAAGTAAGTTGCGAACGGGGACTTACCGATCACTCACAGTTTGGTCAAGGATACTACAAGGAGAACGCGCGTTTACAGCATGCTCTGCGCCGGCACGTCGTAGTGTCCTGTTCTATTCCGTTCCTTCATATTTCGCTACCAGTGGCATATGTGTTTTTGGTCGAGTGGTAGATAGTCAAATTATTGCACCACAGCGTTCTTGGTTTGAACCGATATCATTTACTGCTATGCTAACTACTGGTTGCATGTAGTAGCCACACCGGACTCCTCCCTCGATAGCCATTAAACATTATATCTGTGCTTGTCGGTTCCGATACTCCCCGTTCCTCTGGCGCCGCCTGCACTTTTAGGATCGCAAATACACGTGCCCGCCTTTCTGTACCCAGTCCCTGTATCACAACTGCGATCCAGTGTGTACCGGGTTCAAGGACGACGTCGCGGTAAGAATGTGGTAGATCAATCTCTTCCTCGAAAGTAATAATTCCAGTTCCTTCTTCGAGGAAGCTCAGGACAACATCCAATGTTCCTGCAAGATAGTATTCCCTGAGTATGTCGGCATGCTCTTGGAGGTGATTTTGGGCAACGAAGAAGACGAAGTTCTCATCAAGAATTCCATGAACTGTTCAGAGTTTGCAATGTGAGACTTTGAACAAGGTCTAACTGACTACTTACGCGCATTAGAAGGTGACTTGGTGCAACAACTTTTGTGGTCAGCTTTCCAGTGTTGTAGCTGGCAGTCGCGACTGCAGTACATGACGCGTTGACACTGGGAGCATCTTGGAAAAGGTAGTGATTCGGTTGTATTCGTTGATTGTTTGGAACGTCTCGGGCACTAGAGTGAGGTTGTCAAACGAGTCAGCAGTAAGGTTACGGTAAGACAAGCCTCGGTATTCGCGCACATACGTCGCCCGACGATCCCATATTCAACCCTCTGCTCATGTCTCTTCTGAACCAGATCCAGAAATACCTGCAGGCGGTGAAAATCGGCAGCCTCTTTTTCGCTCTCGCCGATGCATTTCTGTCTCTGCCTGTACACTCGTGATCGTTTTAGGGAGCGAACGGCGGGTTCCGCGATGTCCAGGAATGTCCGGTGTACCAGAAGCTGTTTCATGTATGCAATCAGAACATCCATCCTAACTGTCAATGAAAATTCACGATCACGAGGAATGCGCTCTGAGATAGGCAGTCCTTCATCATAAGCGAGGATTGTGGAAAGAGAAGACAGTGATAACGCTTCAAGGAGTTTGGCCTCGAACGCTTCCTTGAAAGCATCCGCGCCGAGGTAAACAACGAATGAGTGTTCGACGTATCGAAGTGCCAGATACGTGATTCCGGTCGCCAAATCCAGCTGCGTCGGGTCGTTCTTGAGAAGGATGGTATACAGAGAAACTGTGTCCCAGTAGATTGCACGATGGGAAAACAGGAGTTTTGTGAGGTCTTCGATTGGGGATTCGGAGATCACGTTTAACAGGTGTAGCTGATTTCGGAGGAGGGCGTAGGGTATCGTGGGCCCTTGTATGGCAGCGATAACCGATTGAACTAGGCCCTTGCACAGGCGAGCTGCGTTGGGATTAATTGCGCGCCGCACTTCTGCGTCGTCAGAGAAGTCGTTGAAATATAAAGCAATGGCCTGGCGGAGATTATCCAGGAAGCCGACTTCGCACTCATGGTGTGTCTCCACTGCGAGAAACGTAAAAAATGCAGATATGCCTAGGGCGGGCGACGACTTCAATAGAGCGTGCGTTACCGCAGTCGGACAAGACAGGAAAATCATTACCGCATCTAGCACGGGCACTGGATTACCAGCCACCGGTTCAACATGCAAGGTAATCCCTGCCCGGTATGCCTTCATCACAAACAGGGTCCACCGAACCAGCCCGGGCCAGATATCGCAAAGAAGGTGCTTCATAGCATCCTCATCGTTACCGCCAGCGCGAACGAAGATGTACCCAAGCCAAAGGAGGCCTGTATGAATGAGAGTTAGATGACGCGAGTGAGACCAAGTCTCGACATCCATCTCATCTTCTGGTGGAGCTTCGTCAACACGAAAGTGGTGGCGCAGAACTCCCCGAAGTTGGAGAAACAATGAATAAGCCTGTTGGTCGCCAACCAGCGTTCTCGTTCTGCCTACAGTCCACCTACAGGTTTTAAACGCATCTAAATCTCCGTGTAGCGCATCAAGCTAGGATATAAGCGATTAAGACCTAGTAGTATTGAAATACAAACGCGATTGGCGGCACCTTAAGGGTTTCCCATTCCAGGTCAGAAATTTTCAGTCGGGGATCGAGGGAGGGCATTATTCCTGAAAGGAATTCACGGTATTAGATATCAGCAGTCAACACACACTTCGGGTTCTTTACAAATGACTTACAATTGTCTAAGGGAGAGACTCAGATAATGGCTGGATGATGGCAAGAGCAAGTATCCGGAACTCGGACCGGAGTATCTTCAACACCTGTCTGAAGAAGAATCTTGTGTACATTATTGCCATTATTGATATAGCTTCCACTACACATCCACAGCCATGCTCTCTGTTGCTTCCATACTGTCTTCAAGAGCCTTAGCTTTCTCGGCGCTCAACCGCGCTCTGAAAGCAGCTCCGCGCGCATCATTGTATACGTGCACAAACTTCTTGGACAACTCTCCATGCTCGAGTTGTACCACTTCTTCGTATATCCTGTATCCCAAGAGCCGCGGAACTACATGCATCCAAAGTAGCCAGTAGGTGAAGCAGAGTAGAAGCACGCCGATACCCGTTACCTGGATATGATCACTATTAGGAGAGGCCAGTAGTTAAAACTCAAGGTGGAAAAGACATACCCAAGGAACCCAATAAGGGAAAGAGAAAGGCTCTTCGCCTTTAACAGGGGGCACCCACGCCATAATCAATATGAACAAGTTCACCGCAATCGACAACCAGAGTGCGACGTGCCATGCTTCGAATTCAGGACGCGGTAAACCAGCTTTAGAACGACGTCGTCGAATGAGGTATACCCCAATCACGAGGGCAAGTGAAAACAGCTGCGCTGGATACGTCTGTATCGAAATGATGAAGTTGAAGGCATCTCCGGCAGCTTAAACATCAGGCCGTTAGAACAACGGTACATTTACAGGTCGGATAGAGACTCACGAGGTCCGATGATGATAATCGTCGTAAGGATAAACTTGACCAGCATCGGAGCAGCCGGCGTACCGAATGGCTTTGTACTGGAGAAGAATCGACTGAATGGTAAGATGCCTTGTACGCGAAGTTGCTGAGCTGAAGAACAACCAAGGCGTTGCGAAGACATTACCTGGCGTGCAACTTCTCTGAATATACGAGCCTGTCCGATAGCCACCGATACGAGATTTCCGAAGGCAGAGAGAGCGACGAAGACGGGAAGGACATGGTTGCCGGCATAATCGCCAAATACTGCTGTGAAAAATTTTGCCGCCAAGAGCTGACCCGACGCTTGAGCTTCCTCTATTGGTACGGCTGCGAAGTAGGCAACTGGATATTGTTCAGCTGTGATCCGTACGGTTGAAGGACAGGCACCCACTGTTGGCGAAGAAGTAGAGAAAGAAGACCAGCACGAGGGCAACGGGACCAGCAGTTTTAAGGGTATGTACCGGTCGAGCCATCTCGTTTGCCACGCTGTTAGCTATCATGCCTCGTCATTTCGTGATCTAAGCAGTCAAAGAGAGCTCTTCATACCATTATTCCAGCCCGAGTATGCGAATATGACATTGATCAGGGCGCCAGCCAATGCGTTACCGTTATTACTGTAATTGAATCAGAACCGTACAAGTCTACTCGTTGACTGTGAGCGCACTTTGTACCCTGAAATCCGTTCTTGAAGTGCGATTTTGGATCCTGGACGCGAGTTCCTCCGCCGAGAACAACCCAACCAGTAACGACGATGAAGCAAAGAACTAGGACTTTGAAAGCACTGAATGCGTTCGAAATGAACATGGCCACGCGATTGTTAGTAACGACAACTGTCGAGACGTATAAGCAGAGTAATGTAACGATCAAGAATGCACCCACTCAAACATGCAATCGCGTATGCAGAGATTGCGATCCCGCGCATAACCCAGGGATCGGGATCGGTCTGTCCATTAGCGTAAAGTATATACTCGGCGCAGACTAGGAGGCTCTTATCAGTTGAGGGCACTTGATGACGAACGAGTACGCCGAACCTATCGAGTTAGAGCTTGGAAGGAGTCAGGATGAACTCGACAATAAGCAGCGTAGAATTGCATACCTGGCGAATCCAAAGATGATACTAATGACGGCAAAAGACACCGGAAAACTGTGGCCATATCAGGTGAAGGGCGGCGCTAGGGAAGACTGTGTACAAACAGAAACTTAGGGCGGTTGTACGCCTGTTCCAGGTACGCGACATCGGCTCCGGCACGATTGGGAAACAGGGCCAGTAATTCCGTGTAGTAAGACAGGCCAGCTGGCGGACAAAAATAAGGGTGAAGCCTCAGAGGGAAAGACAGAGGTATTTACCAGCGCTCAAAAAGAACCCGATGACCCAGACTGAAAACATCGATGAGATAACAAACTCAGTGTAGACAGAAGCATACATACATATCATGGTCAGTCCCAAGCTTCCACACTGATGCAAAATTGTCCCGGGCGTCGCTGCGAAGAACGTCAATAAACAAGTCGCGTTAACTATCGGAATCGATTCATACAGAAGATACCAGTGCCAATCATGTTTGAGAAATCTTGAAACTGTCAGGATACGACGCGTCACCGAATGCAGCACCTACTGAGGAAGACAGCCGTCCACCAGCCGACTTCTATGCCAATGGGACTGAGATCTTCGATTGGAGCGCCTCCAAGATTCTTGTGTTCATCGTCGAGGGAAAGATTATCGGCAGCAAGGACTACATCAACGCTAGCGACGTCGTCTGCCTTGTGCTTTTCGTTGCCGCTGGCGGTATCAGATGAAGACATGGCTCCTTGGTAGGCAGAACCGGAACAGAATCACTGAGGAACGACCGCGTGTGGAACTGTTATGGCGGGCGAGACAGGATTTCCTTGGGAGAGGATGGGGCCAACAAAATGGAGAGAAACCCGAATAAATAGCACCTGTCCTTGAAGGCAGCTCAGGCTTCTTGACCTATAACATTTGACGGAATTCATTTGGGAACGAGGTATAAAAAGAAGTTAAGGTCCGGTTATGTGTCCGAGTCCAAAAGAGCCCGCTAGGTGAAAGCTGCCCAGAGTCAACGGAAAGCAATGATGATGGTGCGCAATGGAAACGAGCCTGGATCGGAGGGTCGCGTTGATGCGTGCCGAGTAATTGATGATGATGATGATGAGAAGATACAAACCATCACGTGAGCTGTCCTCCTATGAGTTGCCGCTGAGTTGCCGATAACAGCGAGGATCGTTTCCAGTTCAGAAAGGTTCAGAATCATAGGCTTATCCGCGGAATTTAAAGGTAATGTTCCGAAGAAAGAACCTTGACATATCAATTCCATGTTGTTAATACTACTATTACTAGACAACAATTGTCTACGTCTACAGTCCTCGGATTTCCTAGCAAACGTGCCAGGAGCGGCAAATTCTAGACATCAGCACTGCCGGCGTCTTGTCAATGTGCAGGTTGCCAGCGACATGACGCTTCGCTGCTTCCGCCCTCACTCGTTCCCTGAATGCGTCTCCCCGAGCGTCATTGTAGATATACACGAACTTCTTAGAAAGTTCTCCATTTGCTAGCTGGACCACCTCTTCGTATATTTTGTAGCCACGGATCCTAGGAAGCACATGCATCCAGACGAACCAGTAGCTGAAGCAGAACACGAGGACACCGATTCCAGTTACCTGGGTACATCGTTAAATGACATGGAACTTCAAGCAGTAGAAGAAGAACGCACCCAAGGCACGTAGTACGGGAAGGAGAAGGGTTCATTTCCGGGAGTCGGAGGGACCCAAGGCATGATCAACACGAAGAGGTTGACTGCGATGGAGAACCACAGCGCGATATGCCATGCCACGAATTCTGGTCGAGGTAAACCAGCTTTTGTGCGGCGTCTTCGAATAACGTAGACTCCGATGACAAGTGCCAGGTCAAACAACCGAGCGGGGTACGTTTGAATTGAAATGATCAAGTTGAAAGCGTCACCGGCAGCTAAACAAGTTCAGACATCAACACACACTACGGGATTACGCGGAAAAGACTAACGAGGTCCAATGATGACAATCGTTGTAAGAATGAACTTGAGAAGCATGGGGGCGGCTGGAGTTCCGAATGGCTTTGTGCTGGAGAAGAACCGGCTGAATGGAAATATCCCTGTGCGCATATCAGCGGGGAACAGGAAGGTCCGAAGTGTAGTTACCTTGTCGCGCCACCTCACGGAAGATCCGCGCCTGGCCAATGGCTACTGAGACGAGATTTCCAAAAGCTGACAGTGCCACAAAGACGGGAAGAACTCGGTTTCCTGCATAATCTCCGAACACATTTGAGAAGAACTTGGCGGCCAGCAGCTGGCCGGACGCTTGCGCCTCTTCAAGCGGTACTGCTGCGAAGTACGCGACTACGAAATGTTAGTCCCCCTCCGTGCCTAGGGAAGAAAAGGACCGCACTGTTGGCAAAGAAGTAAAGGAAGAACACCAGTCCGAGCGCTGCTGGCCCTGCCGTCTTGACGGTATGTACTGGACGCGCCATTTCATTCGCCACGTTGTTAGCTGCATCCGTAAGATCTCAGGTTCGATGGGACAACGAAACCCAGAGTACGCACCATTATTCCACCCCGTGTACGCAAATATAACGTTGATCATAGCTCCAGCGAGCGCATTTCCGTCATTACTGGAAGGCAATGAGACCAGATTGAGCTATGCGGCATGTAATCAACGTACGTCGTCCCTGCGAAACCATTCTTGAAATGGCTCTTTGGATCTTGAACACGGGTGCCTCCACCGAGAACGACCCAGCCCGTGACGACAATGAAACACAACACCAAGACTTTGAACGCGCTGAACACGTTGGAGACGTACATGGCGATACGGTTGTTCAGGACAACGACTACATAAACGGTTAGACGGACAACAAAGCTCAGCGATACGCCACTTACTGATACAAGCTATCGCATAGGCTGCGATCGCTATACCTCGCATCGTCCAAGGATTTGGATCGAGCTGCCCATTAGCGAAGAGGATATATTCGGCACAGACTAGAAGCCACGATAAGCGGCGGAAGAAGCAACTTGTTGAAATGTTGGTCACCTATAGCGTTAGAGCTATGTGAAGGTCTTATCAGCAGCCGCATTTCTAGAACGCCGGAATGCACACCTTGCAAACCCCAGGATGATCGTGATAACCGCGAACGATACCGGGAATCTATGCTGGCATCAGTACCAACTGGAGATGAGTGCCACCACACGCACAGAAACTTTGGGCGAAGGTATGCCTGCTCGAGGTAAGCGACATCAGCACCAGCACGGTTCGGGAACAAAGCCAGCAGTTCGGTATAGTATGATAGTCCAGCTGGAAGTATATGTCGTTAGCTCATCCTTCTGTGAAAACAACTAGCCTACTCACCAGCACCAAGGAAGAAACCAATGACCCAAACTGTTTGAGTCTATGTTAATGAAATGAAGGTCGTCATGATAATGTTTCCTACAGATTAGGGCCAGTCCTAAGCTTCCACACTGGCGAAGAATTGTTCCTGGGGTGGCTGTAGTCTCAATGAGTCGGGCACCTGAGTACGCGAGTCTATGACGACATACAGAATATCCCGGTCCCTATCATTTGAGAGAAGTCTGCGGAAACCCGAAGGTCGGGAATGGGTTTCGAAAGGCAACTGTAATACGCACTGAGGAAGACAGCGGTCCACCATCCGACGTCGAGGCCGATAGGGCTGACATCTTCAATAGGTGCACCCCCAAGGTTTTTGTGTTCCTCGTCAAGCGAGAGATTGTCCGCGGCAAGGACGACCTCGACGGAGTCATCATCGTCGGGCCTGTATTTTCCCTTGCTGCTCGCTGTATCAGATGAAGACATGGCCAGTGGAGCACAGAGAGCGTCAAGGAGCTAGAGCGTGAATTCATTCACATTTATATAGACCTTGGCCAGCCACTTAAAAGCGCAATTCGCCTCTTCGATAGTGCAATTTGATGGCGTCAAACTTCTTGGCCGCTCGCAATTGATGGAGTTCATGTGGTGGTGGGTAAGGTCCGACAGCTTGTAGGTGTATGAGGTGCATTATGCGAGGGGTCGTACTCGCTGCTCGGTCTGGCATACGGGGTGCACAAAATGGTACTCGCTTCCGTGATCGGTAATAGAACGCGACTATAGAGGTGAATGGCGCGAGATTCTACGCTGGGACACATCCCCAGGAAGAAGTATGTCCGTGCTGCGCGAGAGCAAGGTCGACCGCATCGACGCCAAGTCGAAGAGTCTGGTTTCGTGATGGTCAGGAGCAAAGGACTTTTGGCCACGTGCTTTGCGACGCGTACCTCTGCCGAGGCCGAGATTAGCTAGCGATTAGGCATAAGCTCAAGAGCTAGAGACCACAATCATTTTGATTTTGATTTCGAAAAAGGACGTACCATCTTCTGCTGGTCGCTTCGATTCCAACTGACTTGGCATCCGAAGCACGTGACTGAACTGTTCTTGCAAGTTGCCACCGCCACTTGAGCAACCGCAGGTAGGAAGGCGAGAAAATATTAGATATTAGTAAGTACTTAGTTATACGGTATAGCCAGACATAAACGAAAAGATACGAAAGAATAAGTGGCTGGAGATTCTACAAGCTTCGAACCCAAAAATTTTTACGATCTTTGTATAACCAAGACCGGCACCCAAACAGAATGCACATAATGCATCTCAAAAAGCCTCACATCCCCAAACCGACACGCCGACCCATCCAATCTCCATTTTTCGGGGGTGTCGTGCGCCTGCGCATACCGCTGATCTCCCTTCCTCGCTTTCTGCATGACCATCCCAATGTTGGCACCAATTTCACGCGCGAACGCGTCCCGCGTAAGCGGCCTATTGTTCACGTCGACACAATAGATACCGTAGGTGAGAGGCGCGAGGCCGGGCCACTAGAGAAGAATACACGTATCAGTACTAGCCATAAGGATACTTCAGAACGTGAGACATACATCAAACGTCCACTTCGTTTGCCTCCACGCCCCGCCAAAGATGTCATCTTGTGCTCCATCCAGCGTGATTTTGTTGCGGAGAATGTCCTCAAGGAATGGCCCCGGGCGTCCGCCAACAGAGAACTTGATGGGCGGGTGGGACTGCGATATGTAGCCAGCGTATCTGGGAGACCGAGGCACGTATTCGAGGCGAGAATTTATGTCTGGCGCAACGGAGGTGGTGGGAGGCGGTGTGTAGGAATACGTTCCGTCCAGTATGTCCTGAGGCGTGTATGAAGGAGCCTGTGGAGCACGGGAATGCGAATGGATGAGACCATTGGTTTGAAGGACAGGCCCGGCTAGAGGGTGCGGTGTCGAAGTCTGCGGGATGAGCACGTAAGAATGGGAAAGGTTGATTGAACAGAACGAAGCGGCGTACGCGATGAGGGTGACGCATGAGAGCTTGCGGGTCAACGCAGTAGTAGTTGTCTTGTGACATTTCTTGAGGATGAGGAAAACAGGAATGAGGCCCCCGCTTTTAAGTCATGGCGCGTCGATAGGCATGGCTCTGGACAACGAGACGAAACGAGCTCCCTGACCCGCCAATATCATGCAAGCGCGCTTGCAGTTGCCCGATGGAATAGAAATGCGCCAAATTCAGGGGTGGAACCGATGCGTAACCGGGTTGGCCATATGAAGAACAAGACGCGCGTGATCGGTATTCATAGGTTTGTATGGAAGTAGTTGAGCACGACGGGGAACCGAGACGGGTCGACGGCGACCAAAAAATGAGAACAAGGACAACTTTACGGAATCGGGGCTAAAGGAGTAAGACCGAGAGGTTAGGCCTGAGGAAGAACAAGGAGCACCTAAAGCAGAGGGTGTTACCGAGTGGATCCAAGCCTGATCCGCGCTGATCTTTTAGGTTCAGCGAAAGAAAACATACGAGTCCACAGAGAAATAGTCAACAAGCTCGGCAGAAGTTTCTTTGGTTTAAACGTCTCCGATGAGTTCCCGCTTCCACATGGCCAGCATAGTCACCGCAACACAACGGGAGCTTGGCCTTGTTCAAGATGTGGTTAGATTGCCGACCATACATGCGTGCGTAGCTAGGCTCCCTAGTATTGGATCGAATGGCAACCTTGGCTGTGATATGGTAATGATAGGCGTCTTGTGGACACAGAATAAGAGGCTATTCGTGAGTGTTGGTTGACGATCCGCACTGACGGGCTGGCAGTGTTGATGAAAGTCGTCAGTCTAAAATCAGTGAACAAATACACGCAAATCTCGGCAACCTCCATCTCAAGGTTGGTACCCTTAAGTACAGGGGGGATTAGCTAGCAATAGGAATCTATTAGTGTATCTATAAAGTACATGAGTTCACGGGAGGGTATTGTTTACGTCCGATTTGCGGATTACAGCGCCATTCTTTTACTTATTCGAGGTCCCTCTATACGGCAACAACGCCTTTCTTCCCTTTCGAAATGTCACGGATCGTCGTGTTCTGGTCAGTATAGACTGAACCTTGGCTCCCATACCCCAGCCGTAGACAGGTCAAGAGAAATTAGGAAGGCATTGCGAATGCGGCCCTTCTATCCAAAAAGTTAGCATTTAAAACAAACACCAGGCAGAATGGGAAGCGACTCACAATCTTCCTTGCTTCGATCCGCTCGTGTAGGAACACCGATACTGCGTAAGACAGTCCATAAAAAGTCGTTCTGCAGTCAAAGCATTGTAACCGAAGCCGAATTGTCTTGCCGCCCTAAATCATCATCCTTGAGATGGGCCAACAACGAAAGGTTGCTTCCAATTGCTCACCAGCATGACCACGATCTCTTTGTCCGGAATGGTGATGGCTTTGTCCCCGTCGAGGATAACGTCTCGTCTCGCGAGAATGTCCAGCACGCGAACGCCTGGGAGGCCGACTTCCGAGTGGAATTCACCACCCGCGGTCGTTCTGGGATGAACCCTTCCGTTGAACATTATGCGCTTCCTCGCTGGGCCGTCGTGTGTCGTGAAGCTGATGCTCGGAGGATGCGGATCCAACTTGTCGTTGAGCTGCGGGCACAGTATTACACCATAGCTCTTGCAGCAGAAAGAAAAGGGAACGTACCTCGCCTATTGATAAAGGACACGCAGAACTGACGGCGATACAGTTTTCACAGTCCTAGATCAAAGATCGAGCCTCAGCGAAACCTGGCACCTCCAGTGAAACCAGAGAAGTGCTATACCGTAATTCCTCTTCTTGTCAGAACAAGAAGACTAGCAATCTTCTGTTCTCCGGAAGTCACCTGTATCTGAACGGGGACGTTTGTTGTTTTCTTGATGCGCCGCGCTTCGACTGGTTCCAAGAGCGAAGGAGTACTCGGAGAAGAAGAAGGTCCTCGAACATGGTCGTGAATCGGCGGCTGTTCTTCGTCCGTTCGAACCGTAGGCCATTTATTGACCTTGCTCAGTTGAGTGTACGGCTTATGTCGTCGTTCCTGTCGTTTTGCCGTCCGTGCCTGGAAAGCAGGATTATTCGTCATCGCAGGTGTTGGTGCTGGTGGCGGTGACGGGTACTTGCGCAGACGTGGATGAGTTATAGGTCGAGACCCGGATAGCTTCGTCGAACGAGACTCGGTCGTACTCGAAGGTTCTGGAGCGCTTAACGTGGAGGGACTCCTCAGGTTCTGTGGCGACCGAACTGCCAGTGGGTCATGTCGGTTCGCAGCACGACAAGTTTGGCGGCGATGCATCGCTGCGCGTGTGGTTTTGTCGTTGTTGTCGTTTGGAAAGAAGAGCGCACGACGAGGTGATTCCTTGGACACATCCTTTTGAGGCGAGGTGGCGTCAGCAACCGTGAAAGAAGGTATCGAGGTTTGAGCTGCGGCTTGACTGTTGATACTTTCGGGTTTTCTTGAATCAGATATCGAGGTTCGTATCGACGACATGCGTTCTCGAATCGCTCGTGGTGGCGGTGGTGCTGTTTTCGTAGACCCGAGGGCAAAGAAGTATCGCTGAGACTGAAAGAACGTCAACGATCGTTTACAATCAAACACGTTGAATTACTTCAGTGGAGGGGGATAACATTGCGTGAATGGTTGGAGTTTGAAGATTAGAGGAAAAGATGATGATGCTTTGAAAGGCTGACGCGTCCGCCTTTTAAAGCTGTGGGGAGACAAAGGCTCGGGGTTATTTCCCGTCCGAACGCATGGTTCCCGCCTGGACAAGCGCTGTTCTGACGAAATGCTGTACTGATTCCGGAGCGTTGTCCAATCGGGGTGAATGTGTCCCAATGAAGCTATGTTTGTTCCTCAAAGAAGCGCGCGAGCGTCATCCTCGGTAAAGAGATCAACAGAGAAGGAAGGTCCGCTTAGCGGGTGCATAAGCGACAAGAGCATGAGTGTAAAGAACAAGACGTTTTGATGGCGCAACCGATCAGTGTCAATAACTTTCTGCGTTGTTCTACAAGGGAACGAGCAGAACGCCTGAATTACGATGCTTCCCCGAATGGCGCCTAGCTGTGAATATTAGCTTTGAACAGTAAGTACACAATAGGTGAGGGAGTAGATTAAAATGGGGGTAAAATATTGCTCTGTGAGGTCGTCGCCGCAACAACTGGAAATGTCCATGTACATTGTACAACACGACGTGACAGCTCCGCACCAGAGACAATGAAGCTGCGATTAAATAACACCAGAGAAGCATCAAAATCAAGACATGCACCGCACCATTCTTGTTGTCCACGGTAGTTGCCAGATACAAGTCCTCCTGTATGATCTTGTCCAATCTGCCAGTCCTTGCGTCATGCTTGTCTTATGAGTCGAGTCGTCCGGGGAATGGACTGTCCTCATTCGGGTATCGAGTAGTCCTTGTCCTACTCGCCCAGTGGCTCGTCCTCCAGTGAGTCATCTTCGTCCTGTGGGTAGCGCCCAGTCCGCGTCCGAGTGTCGCCGTCCTGGGTGAGCGCGTCCTTGTCCAGTGGATTGGCCTAGTCGCGTGGGTATCGTCCACCGAAGTGGCCTCGGGGAAGAAGACGCGACCATGAGATGGTGATGGAGCAGAGACATGACGCGCAGCGTACGTCATCGATCAATCACTCTCAAGAGTCAACACGTCAACCTCTACCTTTTCTCCGTCAGTCGACATCGTCCGCTAGTACTACTGGTAATATTTGCGCTGCGCTCAGCGGACTCTGCTTTCTTTCCCTCCCATCCGCTTCCTCTTAAGGTGAGTTCTTCTAGTGCTACTGCTACATTCTGTTTTTCCCTGCTACATACTTACCCGTCAAGTTTACACCTAGTCAGCATTTCCTAGGACAGTCTCGGATCTGTGGCCCATACCCATACTCCATTCCATTCCACTCTGCTCCCTCTTCCTCTCAAGTTCTCAATAAACTTATTTTCTTTAGCAACAAGAGAGCATCAGAGTCTGGAGATACCTCTTTGCCTTATTGCTTCAAGTTGTGTAGAACTCACAGCAACATCATGCAATTGACTTCCCATGGGCCTCCATTTCTTCCCCATAAAACCCACCTTTGAAATGCAAACAACGGTCCTGACAATCAATAACCCATTACCCACAAATACCCACAATACACCATCAATCAACAAAGAACCCCTCCGATACCCTCTAATTACATATGAATGGATAGCAGCAGATAGCAGTGGGCGGAAGTAGACTCAGACTGAGTATAGTCCTATTATAATACCTATCCCAGTGCAGCCAGCTCCTTCCGAATCTCCGCCTCACCCTCCATCTTCTTCAACTGCGTCGCCTCCAGCCGCTCGCCGCGCTTCGCCTTTTCCTTAAGCTCGTCAATCGCCTTGAGCTATAAGGGCATTAGTTGAAACTCACTTGAAAGACTGAATGACGAACCTTCTTGTTCAAGTTCCGCACCTTCTTGGCGGTCGGATCAAGTGCGCTATCAGGCCCACCAGCAGGAGGAACCTCCGTGTCAACCACAATCTCAGGCGGCGGCGGACTCTTCGCCTCCTTCGCGTTCCCATTCCCATTGACCTTGGGAGTGCCACCACCTTCACCTTCACCTCCCTCTTTGCCACCGGCCTCCTTCTTCGCTCCCTTGTTTCTCTTTCGCGGCTTTTTGTCAGCATCCGGTCCAGGACTCGGACTATGGCTTGGCGGCGGCGCGCCAGGTACGTGTCTCTTCCCGTTTCCATTACCGTTGACACCTGGCGGGCCAGGACTGCGACTGTATCGTCCTGGCGGCGTGGATGTACCATTGGTCGGCAGACGAGGCGCGCCACCCTCGTCCTCGCGCTTGAAGATGGCAGGTGTCGCAAGACCCCGAGCGCCTGGCGGGCGATACGCACCGGCAGGCTTGGGCGTCGCCGGTTTGGAGACGCTCTGCATGCTCATCACAGATTCACTGGGCGCCGGGCTCAGCGGGATATTTTGCCCGAACTGCGACACATGTTCGGCTGGTGTTGGGCGCCAAGACGCCTGGTAAAGCTCGTCCGTTGCCTGTATGTGCACGAGTGGGCCAGAGCAGTGCCATATCTTGATCCCGTTATCGACACGCAACCGAGGTGAGAGCGTGGCGGTGAGAAGGAAACGGCCGTCTGGAGACCACTCGCAAAACGACGTGTTTGGTGCATCGATGGTAGTCACCTTGGTGAGCGTACGCCGGTCAAAGATATCCACCTTGCCTGCAAGATTGCCGAAACCCGCTAAGGCGATAAGACGGCCTTGCGGGTTGAAAGAGACAAAGTTGACAGGTGCGGCGCCAAAGTCGTGCAGCGACCGCACTCGGTGGTCAAAAATGACAGTTTTTGCGGGCATAACTAGAGGACGAAATCAGTGATGACGGAAAATGCTGAAACAGCTGATATACGTACATCCATAGACGACGGCAAACTCCTTCGAGTTCGGACTCCACGTGAAGTCGTGGATGGGGCCCTCCTTATCGAGCGTAACTCGACAGTCAAAGTTACCTGCAGAACTGAGCAGATACAGCATGGTCTCCCCATAATAACTCTTGTTCGAGTTGTCGACTTCTGTTTGAGTGAGAAGTAGGACCTGGGTGCCCAGTGTATTCCACTTGATCTGAGCACGGTCTGCCTTGTAAAAGGTCTTCTGGCAGGTCGGCGGACTGTTCAGAGTCAGGAGACCGTAGATTTTAATACTGGCAGGGGCACCCTAGAAAAAATCAGTACAATGAAAGTGGCTGGCAGTAATTGGAGCACCTTTTTTTCGGCGACGAACACGGCGATGGACGGGTTCAGACCGGGGCTCAACGTGACAGACGTGGCGCCCTCGACCTTCAGCTTGTCAACTATTCCCTTGGACCACTCCGCTGGTCGATATACTTGGATGTCGGGCCCCACGAGCCTCACAGCGTGTGACTCGGATATCGTGTATTGCAGGTCCCAGCCGTCCAAAGACTTTTG